>WIUT01004263.1:0-17546 GCA_010645135.1 Tetragonula clypearis | reverse complement strand
TATATATATAAATAATTCAACGAGCGAGGCTAAATTAGAGTTTCACGAGGCAGGAGCCGAGTTTTCGCAACTCGTCTGAAATTTTCTTTACTATATTTCGATGAATATTCGAAGAGGCAAAAATAAATATAAACGAAGAAGAAGAAGAAGTTGCATCGCAGCCGACAGAGTTAATCGACGTCCTGAAAAATCCAGCAAGCGTTTCAGTGCGTTAGATCGAGCCGCACTCTTCTTTCACATCGCCGGTTTTATTACCTTACTGAACATCAATTTCCCGGGTTCGTAAGTGTGCAAGCAGAGCAACCCCAGAGCAACGGCGAAGCTGAAGAAATATCGACGACACTAATGCGAAAAAATACCGCCCGGGTGGGTTATTTCCTTAAACGCGAAAGGAAAACTACTGGGCTTCGTTCCGCGAAATAATTAACTCTTTCAGGAGAAAGGGGAATGCAGCTGAGCGCTCACGTAAATCGCAAGTCTCGTTCGATCCTTTTTTTTTTTTTTTTTTTTTAATTCATCGTATCTTTGATATCTAAACATCTTCTCGATGAGAAGACGATGTTTGCGCGTCTGCGTTCATTCACCTTTCAATTTTTAAAAAGAACCTTCGTTCTTGAATTTTGATGAATTAACGAAAATATAGGGGCCTAGACAGAGAATCATTTTCTTCGTATAGAATCTTAATTTAATACGTAATCATTTTTTGGACGTTTTGTACGATTCTTCTGTACCGCGATTTTTTGCAACTTCGAATTTCCCACAAATGCTGGAAACTCTATATATCAGAGATGAGTTTGCAATACTTCGTTCAACCGTTGTTAAAAATAACTGAACAAACGTCAGTTGTCAATTTATTCACACTACGTAATTTCGTAATTATGTGAAATAATAGAAATGTCTGTCGACAGCTGCCGCTAGAACTACCAGATCGAACCGACCAATTCGCAACTTTCCCCAAAAATTTCATTAAATATGGAACGGTGCATTTTTAGTGAGTCGAACGATTTTTTCGTAAAATACATAAATAATAGTTCGTTGTGTGCTGTACTTGTTGCTATTTAACGTCTCGGATTTTTAAAGTAGAAAAAGGATCTTCGTGCCTTGTATCGCAAACATTTTCCCCGCTCCTTGCATCTTAATATGTCTTAAGATGTAAATTTCATACTTCCCATACACTGATACGAACTTCAAACTTTAATCCTCGCCAGCTACAATCTACAATCGACTCCTCGACGTTTCTAACAAGTAAATTAATCCAATATTTCAACCTTTACTCGTAGGGGCAAAGAAAATTTTTTATAAATGTAGAACAGCGCGTTTTTTAGCGACTCGAATGATTTTTCGTAAGATACATAAGTAAATTCGTTCTGTTTGTTGTGTTTCTTTGATTTTTACAAAGAGAAAAAAAAGAGAAAGAAAAACAATCGTCCGAAGGATCTTATCGGCTGGAGTAAGTTTTCGTTTCCTAACGAGACGCGATCAGATTCACGGTTGACCGCGAAACTTCGCCGCGATTACGTTGACGTTGGCCCGATAGCGGGGGAAAACCCTAAGCTAAATGGGAAAACTTTAACCTACGGCTGGAAACGCGCTAAAAGGAACACACGAGGGGGATGAGCGCCAGTTCACCGACTCAAGTCGAGATTTGATGCTTGTACTGGATCGAGTACGAGCTGGTTTCTGATCTCTTTGAGACATCGTGTTTAAACACAATGCGCGCCGTGATTCGCCTTAATCGGTTTTCAACTAGTTGCGATCAACATACCATCGGGTTACGAGGCCCTTTCGATTTTAGCATACCACGTGTATCTCGAGGATGTAGAAAGAGACCATCCCTCGGTATTGACGCTCGGCGGGAAATTATTGCGTGGTTCTAGAGATATTTCGTCGCGTATTTTGATCGAAAGTGAACGAAAGTCTTGCGACGCTTTTATTTTTAATATTCGGTATTATCGTGTGTGTAACATAATATAATACTATATATATATATACACACACACACACACACACACACAATATATAATAAAGTAAATATATATTTATAATAAAGTAAAAGTTATATAATAAAGTATATTTGTTTAATTAGAACGATTTTTTTTAACAGAATTTAATTGAGTTTCGAATATCAAGGCTAAATGAGAAATACAAAGGAATCCTGACATTTTGTCATTTAATCGTAATGATTAGAATTTAATAAAACGTGTGGAAAAGAATCGTACAGCGAGCTTCAAGAAATCGTTGTAAAATCTTCAAGATCATGGTGAATTTGGTCAAGAAAAAAATTTTTCAATGTTTTCACACATGTCTGAATTCTTACAATTTCCAGGGGGGAAATCCTCGTTTTCTCGCTCAATTTTACATGCGATGTATGATTAGGAAAACAAAAAAAAGATGAATTCACAACTATACTCTATAAAATAGAGGCTTCATGCTTTAAACTGAGATGAAATGGGTCGATTTTCCATTATACGATTTTCTTTTACGAAGTTTAAATTATTGACAATTTTCATTGTCATTCATTTTAATATATTTATATATTTATATATTTACATTATTACTATATCACATAATATAATATTTTGTAATACTTTATATACTTATAATAATAATAATACTATATATTATTATTATTACATTATTATATTTATTGTATTATGCACTCTGTCAATTAAATTATTAGAAAAAAAGAAAAACACCCGTTTACGTGGCGGTAAATGTGAAAGATAAATGTCTGAATTATTGAAATATGGATTTCAATAGCAAGTCAAACATCTCTGGCAAGGATTACAGTTTTGATTCAACAAGGGTGGCTTGTATTCGTAGCAGAGTTTAGTTTGAATTCTAAATTTAGTTTCAATTCGACGAACGAAGATCATTAAATACGACGTTTCGATTTTTACGCGAGTTTGTTGCAATAGCTGTCAGAAATATCAGAACATATTCGATCGAGTATTAGACTGTCGTGTTAAACTTTGTCAAGTTTTCATATGTACGAGTACGCAATACTTTCTACCAGTCCACTTATTCTGTTTGCATTTGATAAAATTATAAATGAATCTTCTATTATGAATTTTCTGTCGAATAATAAAATATTAAAAATGTTAAATATTCGAGCAAGTATTATTATTTTTGAATTAGAAGAAACATTACTTAATATTATCGTTATTATTGTCATGTATGGTGTTTAATGATATTAACACTAAACTAAATCAATATGGTCGAAATGACCTATTTATAATTTGTTTAGAGTAATTTTGCGAACTTACAGTGTTAATTCAATTTTGATTCAATTTCTACAATTTGATTCTCGGTAGTTCTAGGGTTAAACTAATCATCAAAGAAAAAGCTCCAAAAATTGGTGAATAACTATGGCAACGAGGGAACAAAGTTACAAAGTTACCTATCAAATTTACAAGATTATCTACCAAAAGCGAATCATCAACGAAATAAACGATCCACGCATCGTTCTAGAAACTCTGGCCCAAGTAACATACCTCGTTATTATTTCCAAATTCCACCGCGAATTTCCACACACACACACACACACACACACATACACACACACGTATATATATTTTACGCCCACGTGCGTATTTTATGCGGCCGGTTAAATCCTCCGTTCGTAATCCCATACTTTCGCCGTAATTCCCTCATACATCCTGATTCAAGTCGGAAAAAAAGTCGATATCTCCGCCTTGCACAAAGCGAATCGAAAATGAAACAGAATTTATATTCAAACACACATAATGCCCTATTACCCGCTAAATTCACTTATCCGGTGGCGCCATTCCACGCGACGAAATCACGAATTCTACCCGCGAGCCATCGGGCTCGGTTCAACCGACGAATATTTCGCCAAAAGAGAGAGAGAGAGAGAGAGATAGAGAGAGAGAGAGAAAGAAAAGAAAAGGAAAGGAAAAGTCAGCCGATCGCGTCGATAGTACTAACGACGGTTTCCAAGCCCGCAAGAGTCCATGTCTTCGACGTGTCGACGATCGAATTCAGCCGGTGCAGTCGAATCCTGAAGGGGTGGAGTATCAATTTCTTTCTCCAGCCACAAAATAGCCCTCGTGGCTCGTGGCATCGAGCGTCTCTCCCCGCGTCTGCCCACGAAAGAGAGGGAAGGGAAAAAAAATATGAGGGGAAAATGGTCTCGTACGGCAAACGAGGAGCGGAAACGTGACCAACGGCCGTGAATTTCGATCGTGGCGATCGAAGCTTCTTGAAAAGCTGCTGATAATTTCAATTTTATTCTCTTTT
Organism: Tetragonula clypearis; assembly: GCA_010645135.1. NCBI lineage: Eukaryota > Metazoa > Arthropoda > Insecta > Hymenoptera > Apidae > Tetragonula > Tetragonula clypearis. The sequence goes on along the minus strand of WIUT01004263.1, from coordinate 13,286 downwards.
TTTTGCCTCCTCCCCCCTCTTTTTCAGTCGAGCGCTGACTCGACCGTGCTCGATAATCGTGACTTAAGCTACGAAATACGAGCTCCAGGCTGTATTATATGTCATTCTCGTTCTTCGCGATGTTATGGCCTTCCTCGGCGAGTTGTATCTTCGACGCGAGTATTCCTTTCACGTCGTTCCGGCACACAGGATAGCTTTGCTGGTACGTTTTTTTCTACTGGTGCATTGATATTACCAAAATGAAATTTCTTCGATCATTGCGATGATTGGGGAACTTTAGACGAAAGGCAAGGGGTTGATCATCCCTCTGGCTGATGCACGCTTTCGAGGATACATCTATATACACGAATTATACTGATTTACCAATTTGTCCATTATCTCCTCTTCTTTCCTTCTTTTTTCTTCTTTTTTTTCTTCCATCTCTACTTTCCATTTTTCCTTCTTTTTTTCTTTCTCTTCCTTTCTGCTCTAATCTTCTTTTTTCCTCTATTTCTTTACTTCTTCCGTCTCCATTATCCCATTCTTCCCCTTTTCTATCTCTCTCTTTTTTCTTTAGATGTTTCCTCTTCTTTCTTCCCTTATTTTTCTTTTTTCTTCTCTCTCTCTCTCTCTCTCTGTTTTCCTCCGAGAGAAAATAAAAAAAACCGGGGGGTTAAAAAAAGATACGAAGACAGAAGATTTCGACTTACTCGTGCTTGATCGACGATCAACGATAACCAGAAGAGCGGTGAGGCTCGATGACGCGAGTTAATCAGCGTGGGACTCGATTAGCAATGGCCCAAGATGATCACTTCGTCGGCAAATAATCGGTCCTGGCTGCCTGAGATCGGTGCATTTTCTCTTCGTTCATCGATCAGTTGCTCTTTGAGCCAGAACGACGCAGATACGACGAGGAAGACAGTTTATTACGGTGGCGTTTTCTCCTCGAGGTAGAGGTTCAGTTTTCACCACGCGATATATAGCGCTTCTGAATTAAACGACACGAAAACGCGAAACCTCTTCGAGCATTACTGAGAACCACTTCTTGGAGAAGTTGCACTTTTCTTTTTTTTAAATTAGAAATGTAGGCGACGTAACTTCTCGCAAACTTGGTAATAATTCAAGTTTGAAATTGATAAACTTCAGAGCGAAGATAATTCTTCCATTGATCCAAGGTAAAAAAAACTGAAGCTTGTTTAAAAGAAAAAAAAGAGAAATACGACGTTGATGAAATATTGAAGGAAATGGCTGATTTATAAAAAATAACTTATAGTTTCGTATTATAAAATATTTAAATCCTGAAAAATACTATATATGTATATATGATTTAGCTAACACTGTACTTGGAAAAATAAATATGCTAATGTCGTGAAAATAGAAGCACGAATTGGTTTTTGAGAAAGATATTTTTAATCATACATCAATCGTTTGGTCAGAAAATTATCATAAATGAAAAATCGCTGTAGTTTCGGAGGAAATAGCTAATTGTAAGTAGAATAAGTTAATAATATCAGTATACAGTGAATCTCATTAATTTTCGTATACTATATATTCAAACTATTGCAATTGTATTTCACAACTGTTGAAATTATGTTTAACTGTTTGTTTTTTTTTTCTTTGTAATAATTTTGTAAAAAGAAATTATACAGCGATACATTTGCTTTCATTTTAAAGCTTGAAGCTTTCACTTTTAAAATACATCGTTTATTTCATTTTATAATGTTTTAACTATGTGACAGATGGCAAAAGTGGAAACTTCTTCTACTTCTCGAAGATATTATAAATTGTCATAGTAACATTGAAAGGTTTCTTCGCCGAGAACTTAATGTACGATTTTTCTTTTTCGTCATTTTATTGACTTGAATGACGAAGAAATTCAACAAGTCCTGACATTCAATAAACTGACGATAAAAATAAAATTCTACAGCAAGTGTTGAAAGCTCGTTCTTAAAGGGAGAGTTTAACCTTCAAACTCATTGTAGAGTCAGTCATGAAAAAGATTTTATCAATGTTCATACATACCACGACAATTTATAGCATCTCCGAGAAGAAAAGTGTTTTCACGTCTGTTACACAGTGTAAAAACATTTCAAGATAAAATGAATGACACATTTTAAGTGTTCAAAATGAATTAGGTCGTTGCATGATCTCGTTTTACAAAATTACAACAGTTTCAATATTTAGCGTCTGAATATTAATGGAACTCGTTGTACATTCGTAAATAATTAAAACAAAAAAAATATACATTGTAAAAAGAATTGAAATATTGAAATATTTAAAAAAAGAATTCTTTCAAAGGAAATTTAACCTAATTTAATTTAAAATATTTCTTACCCGAGGAAAGCTACAGAAAATATTTCCAACCTGTAATTCCTCTAATCTCTTTGACAAATGAAAAACATCGTAGACAAATTTCATTAAATAAATAATGTACAACGCCCTCATCTCGTTATCACGACTAATTATAAGATATTAATAACAAATTTCACGAACGTCCAGTGGCTACGCGTGCGCGGCAATTAATTTTCGCAGTGAGTGAAACCGAAAGGGAGTAGTGGTTCCTCGTCAAAGGGAATGATTAAAGTCCGCTTAATGATGATTACATGGCTCTTCGTTAACGTGCGTTAACGACTGGATAAATAGATCGCGCGAGTGGAAAGCCGACGCTCTTTCTAAATTCCCGATTGTCGGAATGTGTGTTTTTACCGGAAATCAGCCGGAAAAACAAAACGCATGAATCTCGTGAGCATTCTCGGTGAATTTGTTTATTTATTATTCACTGTTCTAACTAATTCGTGCAGGGGGTTTTCCAGTTAATTAATACGAACACGGAGAGGGTGTTCTCCTCGTGTTCGACGACGATAATTCACCGTTCACCGATCGAAATTGTCGTCGATCCGTGATCGGCCTGCAAACTCCACCGCTGGGAATAACGTAGCCAGAACACGTAAGCAAACAACACGAATCGCGGAAAATTACACGAATTTCTTGTTAACGAACCGCTTCTCCTCTCGACGATATCCCCCGCGCGCGCGCGCATTCCTGGGAACGTCGATTCAATTAAAAAAGCTTCGAATTTTTAAAATGAAACGTTTCCATCGGATACCATTCTTTTTTTCTTTCTTTCTTTCTTTTCCATCTGTGAAAATTCTGCTTCCTTTGATCTCGATTTTATGCTAGTCGATTGATATACTTTGACGCGTGACGTTTCGATTCGACTGTCGTTCAATGTATTATATATAACCGATACCGCGATAATTTTGACTGTTACTTTCGATTTCTGTATATATGCACTTAATATGCACGTAATATCTTGATAACGTATATAACACAAATCAGTGTTACACTGATGAGTAAAACTGAACACGCACGTGTAACAATGTCTTAACAATATTTTGTCGAGCATTTGCGCGTAAAATAGGAAAGGAGCAAAACGTGCACCATTGGAGAATGTTTTGGCTTTTCGAAAAAGAAAAAGAAAGAACTTTGTTCTGGCAGAGATATGCTTTTTATATCAATGAAAGATCAATATCTTTAAATGAAATACCCTTCAGTTTCGATGCGTCTAGTGAAAGGAAACAATTAAAGTATCCCCCTGTAACTCGAAGGTTATTATTTTGAAAATATTTTTTTACATACTCCCTGGGATTTGAAATTTCAACGGTAAATTCCTTGACTTTTCACGCTTGTCAAGAAATTGTAATAACGTACGGCGTTAAAAAGCGCACGATGAACATTTAATAAGTTCCATCCTCGTGTTTCAAATTTGTCTAGAAAGAAGAAACGGCACTCGCGAAGCAACCTTTCCCTAACAGAACTCGAGAACGTCCTCGCGGGAGAATCTTCAATAGTCGAGTGGTCATAAATTGTTTCGCCTAAAACACAAAGGCCATCCTCCTAGGATCAATAACACGCGACCTTCCCTTTCCTTTTTCTTTCTCCTCGATTCCCTCGAGTGTACGTAACATTTCTCTTTATTAATTCCATCGGACACTTTCTTTGCAATTTCCTTCCCTTAACTCAATCTCTCTTGTTGGAAAAAGAAAAAGGAACAAAACTAGAGAAAAAGGTCCTCGGTGACTAGAGATCGTCCGTATCATCGCGGAAATTGATCATCTCCGTGTCGAGCATCTCGAACCTTTCATCGAAACGCTGTCGAATGAATACGCGTAATGGAACGCGATTTCCCTCGATTGCCTGATTCACGAGCTCGTTTCAAACACGCGTGTTTGTTCGCAATTTCTCCTGTGTCTTTTTCCCCTCCTTTATACACGGCAGCCTGATACGAAATAAAGAGATAAATTATTTTATATACTATGGTCATTTTGACCACATTTTGGTGGTCGCAGTGAAATGATCTCGAACAGGATTATAATGTTTCCCAATTTCTGTTAACCATTTACCTTAGCGTCAAGCTTCGAAACAAGAGAGAAGATAACACGCGAAACCAAAAAAGAAAAAACGAATTAGAAACAATGGCCAACCTAATGAAGAACTTTCGGTGCCCAAGTTCCGTTTCTTTCCGACTCTTCCGGCGAATGGACCGCGAGAAGAATCGCGAAGCGCTAATGGAAAAGTGTCCTCCTCTGGATCGAACGATCCCCGAGTGCGAAATCGCTGAAAATCTCGTCCATTACTTACAAGTGGAGCGATCTGGGACGCGAAAATGGAAACCGGTCGTAGCCGAATTCTTCTCGCGACAGAATCATCTTCAATGACACGCCAATGTACGTACAAGGTGGGAAGAAAAGTATCACAGATGAATTCTACATCTTCGATTTGATGGAAATACATGTAAAGAAACTGTTGCAAAGTTGAATTTCAAGGTCGAGAAAAATTTCTTTTTCATTGTATTCTACTCGTTATGAAGGTAAAACCTTTTCCAAGGAACCGTAGATCACAAGCTAATCGTAGTTCCCTCGAAAAATGACAAAAGAGATCATCATTTAACATTGCGGACGTGTGCGTCCTAATAGCGACTTCACGATTCTGGAATGATTCTGCGCGAATGATTTTCGTATTCCAGATTTCACGTATCAGGTTTCATTTGATTCATCGCAGTTGTAGCATCAGTCTAAATAATCAAATGATAAAACTAACTGTTAACGTTATTCGAGATATGAACGTGTTACATCCACGCGTCCAGAACTGTAAAGTCGCTGTTAGAACGCACACGTCTGCAATGAATAATGTTAAATGAATACGAGACTTCTTCGCCATTTTTTCAAGACAACTATGGTGAGTAGAATACAACGCGAGAAAAAGGAGATCAATTTTGCGGCAAATTTTTTACACGTGTGTTTCCATGAAATCGGAGCGCTGTTGATAGCCACGGACAAACTTTCCTTTCCACCCTGTACATACGTGCAATGCAACTGAACGAACGCGACTGAAGCGTCGTTTAAAGTGGAATACAACCGTTCCTACGAAAGTAGAAACTCGGGAGGATATTTCAAGTGAGAGACTATGGGCCAGAGAAATATCGATAAACCGATAAACGGCCGCGAAATGGATGGAACAATGTTTGATTCTTGCTGGCTCGTTTTTCGAAATTGTTCGATAATACCTGTATTCTATAGTTGTAGCGCGCGTGCAATTGTCTCGGCAAAACGGATGGCGCAACATGTCCTGACATTCTGAAAATTGGCACTCGGCATTGATTCAATTGTTCGGAAAGAATATGTGATTCACTTTTCAAATCTGTTCGAAGAGACAATGAAACAAATACGTGCGTAGTTTTGTAAGACGTGTGTTCCTGACATATCTACTGATACACGCAGCTTCGATTTTAATTGTTCGGTTTAATTAAAATATGTGATTCTCCTTTGAACTTTTCTGAATGGTTCTAAGATGCATAAGTTTTGTGAGACATAGATGGATATAATGTATCCTAACATTTTGAGAATTGGTATATTCTAATTTAATTGTTCGAAGAATGTGCAATTCTCCTTTTCAATTTTATCGAACAGTTTTATGATAGAACAAATATATAATTTCGTGAGACGATATATCTTGACATTTTTTTGAAGACAAGCGTACGTGGTTTAATTACTCGAAAAATGCGTGATTCTATTTTGAAATTTTCTACATCGTTGGCGACGAAGCAAACATGTCTAATTTTGTGTAATTTTGTAACATGAATACGATATAACATTTTGAATACACGCGGATCTGATTTGATTACTTAAAGAGTACGTAATTCAGTTTTTTTAAATCTTCCAAAGAATTTTGTAATAAAAGATCAGCACATACACCGGAGATTTCACCGCGGATTTTTATTTGCAGGACTTTGATATTTACGAGAAAAAAAATTCGATCCTCTTTACACGCGATTTTTGGTTCGATCTAACATTTACACGGTGCTTTTTCAAAAATTTTCAATTAAATTTAATCCCCCGTAGTGGATAGTATCTTTCGGTATATTCGTTTGGATTTATAATCCGATTTCGGTTCGCGTCTTTTCTTTTCTTTTTTCTTTTTTCTTTCTAAAATTTAACATTAACTATTCTCTGTTCTACGGAAAAATCGTATAAAAACGTAAAGCGTACACCAGTTACCAGGGAAATTCACACAGTTACCAATTACCGAGGAACTGTTGTACGTTTCCTCATTGTCCTACATAATAACACGGCAGCGTGTAAGATTATACAAGAAGAAGAAAATTGTAATTGTAATCCAAAAGAAAAGAAGAAGAAAAAAAGAGAGAAAAAAGGAAACGGCCATAAAAGGTACGAAGCCAAATGGAAAAATTAGAAACCAGGTGTAATGAGCGGCCAGCCTGATCCCACAGTACGTAAATTACAATCGTAATTACATCTTCCACCGTAACAATAGCTTTCAGGTTCTTTAGAAAGTATACACGTATATGGCAACTTCACTTATGAAACGATCTGTCAATTTCTGCCATTGTCTTCTTTATAGTAGCAACACGGATACGTGCAGCATTGATAGAAAAGAAAAAAAAAAGTTAAAAATTTCGCAATATTCTCCAAGATTTTTATTCAGTCATTTTACTGGCGGATCGTTTCTTCGTGAAAAAATAAGTCGAAAACGTAGAATAAAATTTAAGTCTCCGTTTTAGGAAAATTCGAGTTCGAAAATTTATCAGAGAGATTTGATGATAACACGTGTACGAGTAAAAAATGCGGAATAGAATTTTTTCATTTAAAGTTTCATTTTCTTTTTTTTTTTTTTTTCAAGAAAATAGACTGAATGTTAAAAATTGCCTTACACGTATATTTGATAAATTTTTAAACTCGACTTTCGCGAAAACAGAACCTTAAATCAAAAAAATTTCATTCTATATTTTCGACTTGTATTTTTCATGAGAAATTACGCTCTTCCTCTCACCCGCACGCTATTTCTAGAATACAATATACGTATGTACCATTTATTTTTAATTCAATGTTATCCTTTGTAGAGCAAAATATTTTCAAAATTATGATAAACATTTAAAGAGCACATAATAACGTGTTAAGTAAAATTACATCTGAAGTGTGCGAAGTGTACACCCGTTTATTTTCAGTTTTATTTCCAGCGTTTAATTATAATCATTTGAATGCATAGGCCAATGTGTATGCACATTAAATTTACACATTAAATTGGTAGTTCTAAGTTTAAATTAAACTTGTACACCGTCGAGTTAGTCACGTAGAATAAGGATATCAGCAAAGTAGATCTTGCTATTTGTGCAACATTAGAATAAGGACATCTATAAATGGCACTCTGGATGATATACGACGTCGTTTTTGATCTTGAACTTTTGATACTGTACGTACTTTCTACTTGATCTACAAAAAAAAAAAAAAAAAAACAAAAGAAAACGCTATTCTGTCACCGAACAAATAAAATATTCGACGATCGATCAAGCATTCGGATACTCTTCAATTTTATTAAATGCTAAATACGTTTCAAATTTCCATCGCAAGCAACTTGTGGAATGAATTTTTACAAAGATCGTCGATGCATATCATTCCACGATCAAAACTCGTGCATTCTTTCCTTTTCCTGTCTTGTCTGAATACAAAAGTTTCCTGAATTCCTGCTACGTAACAACGTTAATCTCTTGTCAACACTTTCCAGAAACCAGCCTCCTTGCATTCGGCGAAAGAAAAGCTGGACGACGTTTAATCTCGCCCAATTATAACATCTCTCTCTCTCTCTCTTTCTCTCTCTTTGAGACGAGCTTTCAGGCGAACAGGGGCAAAAAAAAAAGTAGAGAGAGAACTTCAAAGAGGCAAGCTCGCGAGGGACTCTAATTGACGCGACGCGACGCGACAACTGCTGCCTCGCCTGGAGCAACCTTCCACCGAGCGAGTCAGACAAAGGTAAGAAGATCGTATACGACGATTCCAACGATCGTTCGCGGATGATGGTTGGCGGCCATTCGAACACGACGATGTAGAACGTTTCGAAGACGTTTCGGAGAACGAAGACGCGTCGAAAGCGATCGCTACGAAGAAAAAGGTAGAGTTCGAAACGCGTCGATTCGACGTGCCAAACGGTGCAAACGTGACACGGCGAACGAAACGCGGACAGAGAAGGATTATTTGCATCCTGCGACAGGATCACGTAGACCGGGATTACACGCGTCCTGAATCTTTCATCGGCCGAGGAAACGTTGTCAGCCAGCCGAGAGAAAGAGCCGTGATTCTCTGTTCCCGAATACGAAGAATTCACCAACCAGGTTTCTAGAGATCGTAATACACGATCGGGGGAGCATTACTATCGACTCCCCCTCCCCCTCGCCCCGACGAACCGACGAACCGACGAACCGTGGGATTTCAGTTTCAGTTTCCGACGTTAAGAGACCAAGGGTGCGTGAAACGTTCTTTCGCGATCTCTTTTCAATTAATTCGCTTCCAGTCGGTCAGACGTCTGTCGAATTTACATTTTCCGGTAAGTTTCTAGTTCTACCACGATTTTTCCCTGTTTCGCCGAGAAAGTTTCTTTCTAGCGAAAGGTTCACTTTGGTGGAAAATGTTACGTAATTCTTGTTACTTTGAAAAATCATAGGAAATGGCCAAAATTAGGGAAAAGCCATTATTAAACTAGAAATTTACCAATTTTTGAAACAAAAATCCACGAATTTGCTGGGAATTTTCTTTTGGTGATTTTCATGATTTTTTTTCTTTTTACAAAAATTTTTAACACGCGTATCTCTCAGCTGCTGCAGTTTTTGCAGCAACTCTAAATTTATAAAAATCGACATCAGATCCATGGAAGGATTGTTAAAGAATATTCTGGGTGGTTTCTCGAATAGACACTGTTTTTTTACGTAACATTCAAAAAGATTGAAATAGCAATCTGCATAACTCAAGCTTTTGTAAAGTAATTGAACTTACTTTTCCATTCGCGAAAAGAAATTTCTTTGAATAGATTTTGTAACTTTATAAGATTTAGAAAGATTGAATCGTATATTTGTAATACGATAAATATTCGATAATATTCTTCGATCGACAGGCTAAATCGTTGATAGTCTCATTGTCAGACATAGCGCAGAAATGGGAAAACTTTTAAATCTTATAATAATATTGTAAAACGTAGATTTTATTAAGAAGAAGTTATTAGTTTTTGTTCTAGCGAAACGTGATGGATGACTCTTAATGAAGTATATAATTAATCTTTTTAACTTCAAGAAAGTTAATAAGTGATCGATGAGTATTGACGTAAGAGTGAAGAGGGCGGGATTTCGTTTCTAGAAAGAGCTTCCATTAAAAGTTTTGATTGAAGATCGAGGAGTATCGCGAAACGTAGATTTTGCTAGTTTAAATGAAAGATTTCCTTCGGAAACGACATAGAAACTCAGGGCATTTTGAAACAATACGATTTAAACAATACATCGACGTTATCTTGAAATAATCGAACGTTCATTGAGTCAGACGAGGTAATTTTTCTCTAAATTATTTGATCATTAAATGAAACAATCTCCTATTTCATTTCGTACGATTTGTTTCTGCAAATCATTTCTCAAATAGCTTTTGGAATTTTATACGCGTGGACTTCCGAGATTATTTGCTATTTTATTTCAAACGAACTCACTCAAACAGAAGATCATTTGCAATCATTTGATTCATTTGGATTTGGATCGAAAATTAAGTTAGGCTTCTGCCAGGCTTATTTTTCAAACAAACGTAACAAACTAATTGAAACGTTCCGTTACTTCAAACTGTCATTTTCTATCCTGCCACTGAATAATCCCACGACATGTGTTAAACAAGAGCTATTAAAATTGATTTCGTGGTCAAGCGGTGTGTTGGCGAAGTGATTAATCTTTCGAGTATGAAGGAAGCATCGAGCCACCATTAAAGGAGAGTAAACTTCAGCTTTAATTACCGACCGAAAAAATGGTAATTAAAGGTGGAGTTTAATAACGCGAACGATGTTACGCGTTCTCGTGAATACGTTTCTTTTTTTAATTATTATCAAGATTCTCGCGCTTCTAATGCAATCAACATTTATGTTATGCAGCGTGCTCGTTATGACGGAAGTTGTGTCACGCACAAAAACAGAAGAGGGACGGGGGTCTTTGTGATAAACGCGACACTCAACGTCTATTCTAGTTTCGTGAGTCGTAGAATTTTGAAACAGTACACGCCGTGAAATTTGAATTCGTTTCAAACTTTCATCCATCGTGTATACGCGTGTATACGGAGGAAAGAACTTTTTTTCACGAAATTTTTACTCACATTGGTGGAAACGGCTATCGATGTGCCACACGTATGTACATGTACGTATATATACTTTTGCGGTTCTCAGCTTACCTGAAACAGAAAGATAGAAATATCATTGCTCGAAACCACCGTCGAATTCGTCGGCGGCGAATAAAATATTGAAACCAAATCGTCGTTGACAAGGCGAAATATAATATCGTACGTGAAGTATACGTACAAGACAAGGTCGAGAGGAAATTCAACTTGTATTTCGACGAAGATCGGCCGATCTGATGGAAACGGAGAAAACGTGTTGCCTACGCGACTATTCTTCTAACGATACCAGCGTGACCGATTGAAATCGGATTACCGTCGAATTTTAACAAAGAAGGAGTAAATCGGATCACCCGGGAGGATCGATCAACGTTTTCAGCTTCGTACATCCGTGACGCGTGTAATTTAATTTAAAAAAAAAACAAGCACACACACACACACACACACACACACACAGAGGAAAATAGAACAGAAGAGAATTCTCTAGGAGTGGAACGAATCGACGACTTGCGTCCCACATTTCGTTTCAACGTTCGCTGACGCTCCCTGACGATTTTTTCCTTAAAATAAACAAGCGTCTGTCACTCGATAACACGTTCACGTCACGGTGTTCGACAGTTTTATTTCTACACTCTTCGTTATATCATCCTTCTGTTCGTAAAATAGAGAAACACTGGAAAAGCTTCCTGAAAGAGACTGATAGATCTGTGGCTGCGCACAACATTTGCACAATGTTGCAATCGCAGCTGTTTAATTATTTAACTTGGCTGTGGTGCCATTTTTTGAAAGCGTGTATCTACGATTATCCTCGTCAAACATGGAGTACGTGCAGCTGCTGTGAAACTGAATTAAATCATAAGGGGAATAACACTAGCTCTTTTTTGTTTTTGTTTTTAAATCAATAATTTTATTTTTATTTAACTCAAATAACTTTAACTCAATAACTAACGTTATTTACCAGACTTGAACGTTCGTTTGATTTTCTTGCTAAACGAGAAAAAATCAAATATTTGGAGAAAAATAAAAAGAAATTAGAAACTGAATTTATTCTTTCGGAATGATATTTCTTACTTGGCACTTGGCGAGCAATTATTTGAGATTCTTTTTGCCATATTATTTTAATATCACGATACAGGAAAATATTTGGAAATTATGTGAAAAGAACCAGTCAAATCTAACACGCTCAGAATACTCTAAAATACCTAAAATTTACAAATATGTTGCATTCCCCACAAAAGAATTTAATTCAAGTAACAAATTGTAGTTACTTTTAGCATGCTCGTCGTTTAAGAAACTTCCAACGCGATTCACCGGCACTTGGAAATTGACTCTTTTTTTTTCTTTTTCTTCCAAGTAAATTTTAATATTCGTCAAGACAGCGCCCATACATCTCCAATACAAATCTCGATTCACGTCGATTGGAAAAGCGACAAGAAATCGAACAAGACGTTGATGAACGTACGTCATACAGGCGTTCCTCGCCCTTCCCTCTCGCTCGTATAGTCTACGAAGCTCGAATCAGTCTCCATTCACGTCGAGCTCGACAAGACAGATGTATCTTTCTCAAGCGAATCAACGTCCGTCGAGTTACTAACTCGAGCTACTGCCAGCTATAGCTCTTGATTTCGTAACTCCGCATTATGGTTCAACACGCCGGATATAGACAGCGCTGATCGAAGAGCCGCGCGAATTGTGCAATTCCAGTCTCAGAAAGTTTACATGTCTCGGAGAGAAAAGTTCGCTCCCACAGCCTTTGCTAAAATATTGTACAGAAACGGGAGTAATACAGTGGCGAACGAAAAGTATTTGCGCATATTCTTATTTTCCATTGAATTTGTTTTTCTTTCTTTTTTTTTCTTTTTTGTCGGTTTCGTCAAAAATTTTTTTAACGTTTTCACGCGCGCTCGAGTTTTGACAATTGTCGAGGAAAAGAAAAAGTGCTCTCATCCGTCACACGATGTTTGAGAAAAAAAACGAACTGAGGATTGCGAAGCAGAGAGACCATGGCACTTCAAGACACACGCGTTGTTACATAATCATTTCATTACGAAGCTGCAACAGTTTAAATGATATCGACAACCTCTCGCTGGTTCGGAATCAAATTCGCACGATCGCTGCAAATGCTCTTGTGTATTAAAAAAATTACATTAAAAATTAAAAAAAAAGAAAGAAAGAAAGAACCCTTAACAAAACTTCAACGCACAGCTGCACAACAGCTGTTCGGAAAGCCTGGGTTAAATGTTGTAGCTGGGAGGAGCGGCGGAGAGATATTTCCATCGAATCGCATCGGCCAGATAATTCGAAAAGCGAATCGATGCACGCCGAGGATAATCTGAGACGGGTCACGGACTAGCGTTTCGGCTTCTCTGGATCGCGTGTGTGTACTTGGCTCGGCGCTATCGTCACGTGCAACCCAGCAGTAGATATAAAGGTCTCCCTTAATAAGCGCAGGTACCCGTGGATCCCGGCCAAACGCAACATTGTACGTACGGTGCAGGAAAACCATGCGATTATTTTTATCCCATTGGAGAGGCTTCGGGGATTGCGTAGTCGCCTATTGTAGTCACTCACGTGTCTCCTCTAACGAGATCCAGAGGGGAT
>WIUT01004262.1:0-17548 GCA_010645135.1 Tetragonula clypearis | reverse complement strand
AAAATCCAATATACAGGATTGCTAGGAAAACTAATTGTAATATTACTAGGCCTAACATTTATTACAATAGTTGTATACTAATTATATACTAATAAATTCGAATCGATAGCTAAATTGTAATCTCATGTAATCACCAAAATTTGATACTGTAGAAACGAAATATGTGCAATTAGTTTTCCTAGCAATCCTGTATATTGGATTTTATTCACACGTACTCCATCGGCAGGCAACTCTCGACTATCGATCTTTCGCTCTCGATTTTCCAAATTCTCCAACTACCATCGGTCCTCCCAGTTCATCTCCTTATCTATCTCTTGCCACTGAATAATAATTCAACACGTAGTAGCAGAACGCGTGAGAAAACGGCTTGGCGACAAAACCTGCTCGTCCGTATCGAGCCTGATCGCTTCACGATGCTTGCCAACCGCAACTCTCTCCGCATTCTCCGAAGGATACTGCCAGCCTGAAATGCCTTGCGGATCGAATCTTTCCTCGGGGCAGCGTGAAATGACGCAATATCATCGTGAGGGCTCGCAGGAACGAGGGGAACACCTGCGGCAGCCGCGTACGTATGCAAATCAGCCAGGTGTGTATACCTGTACCGCCGCATCGGACACCGATCTCATCCCTCGCGCGTCACATATGCAAACAAACACGAGCGCAGGCCAGGACCGCTACGAGACCGCCGTATGGTTAGGTTCCGCGTGTGCCATCGTCGTTCTGACAAATTGCAACGTCATTACTGCCAATTTGTTTACACGCCGGCGGATAGCCGGCAACACACACCTTGGGTGAGCCGAGGCTCGAGGAGATTCCGCGCGTAATACGCGGCTCCATGGCCATCCTCGTTGCCATAGCCATTACCTGTCACATAGGCCGAAGCGAGATCCTGTTCACCGTTTGACGAATTGATGAAATTTCATAACTCGTTTCAAAAACCGTGCCTCCCACTCGTTCGGAAAACCGTGGAAATTTCTTAATTTTGCTTTTTTTCTTTCCTTTGGTTTATCGTACGCGGTGCGTGCTTTTTTCCCGGGTGTTTGACTTGTGAAGTGACGTGGATATTTCAAGCAGCTCGGTTAATTGAGATCGGGATCTGAGTGTTGAAGGATTTCTCATGGCCAGGCAATCTGCTAATTAGATCAGCAAAGAGCGAGAGAAAGACTCGGGCAAAATTGGAGGAACGGCTTGATCAAACAACCAGCAATGAACGACGAACCACGTTCACTTGTTACTAGATAGCGGACGTTTATGCAAATTCATATTTTTGGAGGATATAATTGAAAGAATGTACTCTGGACGGAACGCGTACTCTGCGCAATTTCGCGCTTAAAAATCCGCCGTCTGCTGGCTATTTTATTTAAAGAGAAGCAGATCGTACGAAAGAAGGAAAAGTAAAAAAAGAAAAAGAAAGAGAAAAAAAAAGGTTTGAGATCAAGAGCAAAACGCAAAATACACCGGCAGGCACATCGATAGCCCTCGAGACAAGATCTCGAAGCAAACACGACGTTATTAAATAATTACAATCGATCTCGATTCTTATCGTCACAGCAACGACGTCGTCGTATTCTCTCTGCATAATTCATCGCGTTGCTGTAACGTGTCGGCGAGTTATTAGCACGCAAATATTTCATTATATCGCGCCATCGTTATCGCGTTGAAAAAAAAGAAAAAGAAAAAGAGGAAAAGAAAAAGAACGCGCACACACCTGGGTGACCGTGTTTCACCGCGCGATTCATGCTAACCCGATTCACTTCTAATTCAAGAAAACCGGAGGGAACCAAGGAAACTGGGATAACAGGTTTATGCATCATCGTCGAACAAGCGTGTGCACCGGGGCGCACGTGCAGCCAGCGTGAACACAAGCGTGTAACAGGGTGGCGCGCGCGCGACGGGTGAAAAGAGAAATTGCGAGAAGCCGTACAAAGCTCTCCATCTGGAGTCGTTAACCGTGTTGCCGTGGGGGGTTGGACGTTGATCACTTTGTAATTGAATGCGAAGCAAGCGACGCTGGTGGCGGCCAATGCTGGTAAATGCTGCGTCGTTTCTTTTTCGTTAGCGCGAGATCTCGGCTCGACTTCGTGCTCTTCTCTCGGCGTTTCAGCTAGAGACCAGTCCACTTCTCTCCTCTCTTCTGTGCGCATCTCATCGATATTATCGATCAAGCGGATCATCAAGCTCCCGTTTTTCGACGAAGATTAATTTGATGCGTGATCTCGCGCCTCTCTCTCTCTCTCTCTCTCTCTCTCTCCAGTCCGCTTTGTCTGAAAATTCGGCAAAGTCCGGTGACGAGGAGAAGGGAAGAAAAGAAGAGAAGTGAGAGAAGAAGAAGCAGAGGGCCTGTCAGAAAGAAGTGTACGCGTTGAACACGCTGCAGCAACGAAGGAAATAGCAATAAGGATGCTGATGACAACGCCGAGCGAGGAAAGGAAATAAGAAGAAGATCTCGCGGAAGGAAATAAAGGGAAAAAGGGGCGACGAGAAAAGGAGAAACGGGCGTCGCGACTTAGCGACTTTTCAGCTAACAAACTGCAAATATCTAGACTGCGGCTGCAGGATGACGTTAATTAATATTGCCGACGGTACAGTGAGTGTCGAGAGGAGGATGGGCAGGGGGAGTGAAGAAGTCTATCCCCCTGCGGGGAGAGGATGGCCGCGCGACGAACGGAGACAGTGAAAGAGGAACCTGGGGGATCAACGAGCGAGCAGAAAAGAGATGAAAAAACAGACACAGAGAGAGAGAGAGAGAGAGAGAGGGAGAAGGGGGATGGGTTATAGGCGGCGAAGGGAGAAAGAGCAAGGGAGGTCTGAGTTTTTATCATCTCTCCCTCTCGACTCGATTCAGTTAAACTTTGAAATAACCCCTTAATGAGTCTGCCGTGCCGAGTAGACCGGATGCCAACGAAGCTCCCAGATTTTCCTCTCTTTCTCCCTGTTCCTCTTTTCCCTCTTTCGTTCCATTTCTGCCACCTCCCCGTCCCTCCTTGCAGGTTGCGTCACCCACCGCGCCGCCACCCCCATTCGCTCCCGTCAACCCCCTCTAGCCCACTCCCTCGCCCCACTGCTCGCCGCGCACCACTCGGCCGAGACTGCGATCTCGATTATTGCGGGGCTCGTATCGCTTTATGAATTCGCTTTATGCACCCTGGACGCTTAAACTGCATTAGTTTCGCTCGCGACAGACGCGATTTCGTGTTTGCTCCGCGCGTTAACGACCGGCCTGGTATTTTCGTTGCGAGGAGAGAGGAAAAAGGAAAAAAGGAAAAAAAGGAGGAGAAGTTGTCCAAGAGGGAAGTCGATGTCGCGGATAGCAGAGATTGTAGATCGTCGTAACGACGTGCGAGAAATTGGATTTGTATCGAGATTTCAACGCCAAAATTATTAACGACGAGTCGTTGCGATAGAAAATAGTCAAAGATGTGGAAGAGACAGGAGAAATGAAAACGGAAAACTCTAATCGTGCAACGATAGATGAATCATCGAGAATACTTTTTTACTATCTACTTTAATGAACCCTTATCGCGAAACTTTGTAAATCTTCTATGAAAAATTAAGAACTGGTCAGTTTAACTGCAATTTGAAAATGATGCAGAACGATCTCTTTTTTTCTTCTGTGTTTTTTTTTTTTTTTAATTGCAGGACTCGAGATAATTATTGTGTAAATTGCAGCCGCTGTTACGCAACGTTGCCGTAAAAAAAAAAAAAAGAAAAGAATGCAGCACAGTGACGTCTCTCTGTTTCCTTTTTTCAGCGCGGAGTGAAAAAAAATGATAAAACTGGGTAGTTTAATTGCTACTGTGTTGGTTTACGCATCTCGTTGTACTTTCTCCTCCCGTCCATCCCTGGAAAATTTCACGCGTAATGCAGGTTGATAAATTTCATCACCGTATCACCTGCGAAAATGTTCGTCTTACTTTTACATTCTTCAAACGTTAGAAAAACGAGAATAGGGTTTAAAAATTTCTTATCCAAAAATCACGTTGCATTTGACATTTTTATAATTATAAACTATAATAAACGAATGATTTTTGTTTCTTTGATTCATTACACATCGTTTCCTATGCGAACTCGAATCTAGTCGAATGCGGATTTCCAGAAACAGAAACTTATTACTATACTCTTTATATTTCTCCTTTAACATTCAATTTAATATTTAGTTTCACCTTGATTGAAGATTCGTCGCTTGATTTTATTTCTATCGAAAGTCTTAAAATTTTGACTAAGAAACTATCCGCTGTGTCTAAGGGTCTAATTAAATTTCCTCGACGACGTAACAAGTAGAACTACGAATTTATTGGAAATTTTAAAGACCAAAATTGCCTCCTGCGATGTATAATGGAACAAGCTTCCACGAACCACGTTCTATTCCTTCAACCACTTCGGTCTCGGAAATATGAATTTACACGAAAGTCCGCAGTCTAGTAATAAGAAGCAGAAACGCGCGGTGGTCGCTGTTAGACGCTTTTGCGATCGAGTCTAATCAAAGGAATCGCTCGAGGTTCCAATGTCCCCTTCTTGCAAACGAGCACGAGAGATTATTGCAGTCCCGCCGGGTTAGAATCCCGGCGAGCATTGATAAATTCCCTGGTGGCCACGCAACGAGACAGCGGTCGGACAGCCAGTGCTTGCATTTAATTCAGCGGACGCGCGACAATCGAAGGGCCGGAAACGAGCAGAAAAGACAAAGATCGTGGCCGCGCGCGTCAAACACAGAAAGCCCATTAAGTAGGAGCTCGCGTGTCCACCGGGCGTCTCTGTAACAATGCGCCACTCTTGCAGGACAAACAAACGTTTCTACAACCCCACCGTTTGCCGATTACGTGACCGTCGAATCTTCTCTTCCCCTCTATCCTCTCCTCTCCTCTCCCCCTCCTCTTCATCAGCCGTTCAAGCGTCTCGCTAGATCACTGGCCCTTTATCGCCGGCTACATCAATAGAGCACGCTCCGAAAAGGTTAAGCTCTACAGATAGGGTGCTCGTTTATAATCCTTTCGCGGTTTAACTCGTTCCCCTGTTCCCCCTACGTTCGAAGGCTAATCGGTTAGTCTGAATTAGGGTGAGTTAACGTGGTATTTCTGGTCGCAGATAGGATTTAATTTTCGAGGTCGTAATACGTTTACGAGAACGTACGACCGTTTCGGCCGGTCTCGTCTTTTCTCTCCGAACCGCGAATGATTACCTGAATAGGTTACCTGACGTTCGTACGTTTGACTCTCACTTTCAGATTTTTCTATCGTTGATAGAACGTTATTTTCACGTTTCAACCCTCGAAGTACAAGACAGTGAAATATTGAAGTAACATTTGTAAATCTCTTTTCAATTATTGTATACCATTATTGTATGTCTTAAGCGATGTTTTCGTACACGGAAGATTTTCTTCGGGATATTAAGTCTTCTTTGTTTTGTCAAGAGGAGAGCAAAAATTCGAAGATTGCGCCAAAATGGCTTCTTAATTTTTTATACGACTTAAGATAACTAACTAGCTCGAAAACCAACAACCAACGCGTGTTGTCGATCGTAAAAGAAAAGCGGGGATAATTGCTACCTCGATTTTCAATATTGCTATTTGTGCACGTATCGTCGATACTTTCTCGCGTGGATGTAATACAGCACGCGATAACCCTTCTCGTTTTACCAAGATTACATTATACCAAGATTACATTATACCAAGATTTTACACGATAAATAATCAGACTGTTTGCCTAACAGTCGGGTCAAATTAAGCAAACGCTCTCGCGTTCAGCTGTGGAGGAACGCACGATGCAAATTCAGAAACGAAACTCGCCTCCACCTTGTCTTTTGCAACGAACAGAATCTCCAATTTTCCTTTCCGCCGCAATTTATAATCATAACTCCTCGTTGTGAAACTTGCCACGAAGAAGTTTCGATGAAATCGAGGTGAACTGAATGGTTCAGGTTGCTCTGTACCGAAATTTGAAAAAGAAAAGAAAAAAGAGAAAGTGGTGGTAGTTTGATTTAACAGGTTCGCTGCGTATGACATGGATTCGAGTCGACTCGTGCTTTCAGATATGTATGTATATGCGCCCTCGTTCGAGAATTTTAGGGCAAGTATTATATATTTTTCTTTTTAATACTGGAGAAACGAAGTAACATATCCAATGAAGAATCTACAAAATGTTAATATATTACCAATTATATTATAAATACACGCGGTTGTGAAATTTTAATACTGAGTATTGAAAATGATTGACAAATTGATAGCAATCATTAATAAAAAAAATTGCTAATAATAACAATAAAATTAAACTAGAAACAAAGTTTCTAAACTCGCAGCACAACGCCGAACATAGACACTAATTTCATTCAAATCTAACACAACTCCAAAAATCATCTTTTCGCTGATTTACGACCACAGACGTGCAAATTACACGTGCCGCGTAAAATTGAAACTAGTTCACGTCACGAGGAACAATACGCGAGATCTTTCGATTCTTACTTATATCACCATGCATGATATGACGGTGTAGTATAGCACGGACGCACACATTCTACTGCGCCTGCCAGTTTCCTGACCAGCCAGCCAGCCGGTCGGTCGAACTTGTCTGCGATTCTGTCTGTACCGGTTAGCATCGGCATTGCTTTGCATTAATTAGACGGAATCCGTGACGACGTGGGTCTGATGGGTCTTGCTAATGGGCCACTGATTTAATTACCCCGAGTCCTCTAACCTATCCGCTGCAAGGATTGCGAAAGAAGGCCACGAATAATGAACCCTCCTTTCCCCCCTTCTCTCCCCCTCCCCATCTTCCGTTGGTCGACCAGAGAGGAGACATGCAACCGGAGATTCTCGGTGAACACGTTCAGTGAACAGGAACTCGGATGAAAACTAGCCGACACACTCGACGAATATGCGGCGTAGCACGTACGTATACACGATACAGATGGCTAGTGGTGATAAGAGTGGGCAATGACTAGGCTACCTGATCGTTATGACGTGTTGGCTGGCTGACGAGGATCGGGAATTTACTCGGCGTTCATTCCATCGCACGCGGCTAGTGCAAACGAGTTTATTCGACGCGACAGAGAAACGATACGGGCGATAATCGAACGGCCCGGCCGATGATAAGACGACACGCTTGACACGAACGATCGCGTCGCGTCCACGATTATGCGAGTTTTCATTCTCTGGTAAATTGTCTCTGTGGGTATATGTATGTATGTATATGTACGTACTAGGGCGATACCAGGCGAAAGGCATCGTATTTTCGTTTGTGGAAATTTAATCTTAAATGCGAGGGCGGAGCGGTTTTAACGGAGCAGGAAGATTGATGGAGCTAGAAAATTAGCTTCGTAGCGGTGGGAGTTTTCTTCTCGTAAATGATGACCAATTTTGCAACAGGATGAACAAAACACGACGAAATTCTCCGATCCATCAACTTGGCCGCTTGATATTAAGCGTTAGACTTGATTGCCAGACTGATTTATGTAATAAGGGAAACGATCAAGAGAATCACGCGGGATTCCGTGTATGTGAACAACCGAGGGAAAATTGGAATTCGTACGTTTTGCCTGTGAGAGAGATCGTGTGATTTAAAAAAAAAAAAAAAACATCATTTCTATTATCTACTTGTTTGTGTCGTTTCCAATCGTGAAAATTTCTCCAATTATTCTCAAAATATTTAACAACGACCGTTTGACCGTCGTGTATAGCTAGTCACTCTATCAACCGCGCGATGTTCCTAGACTTGAAATTCGCATATCGTAAATTTTATCGTAATACCCAGAAAAATATTAAACAAATGAATAGAAACAAATCACCAAACTGCATCGCGTCACGTTTTCGAATTTCATTATTGTAACAAGCTTGGCATTACATCATTCTCCAATCCTCTACCAGCGACTTTCTATCATTTTCTTCGAACATTGATGAAGGACTTGAAGAATACCAGCTAAACTTAACGAGAACTTATGATTAAAATCGCGTAGCGAATTATCCCACGTCGCGTTCCTCGATCCTATTACCATTTTTTCCCCACTCTGCATCTCCATCGATGCAGAGGGCGCAGTTTATTCCACGTGAAGAAAGAGAGAGAGGCGGGAGAGAGTCTGGCGGGCCACGACATACTACTCTCGGCTTTATTTCGCCCCGATTTTTGTTTTGTCTTCGTACCAACGTTGGAAAAACGAGAACTCTCGACTACAAGCGCACCCGGCACCAGCACAATCATCGACGAACAACCGAGCAAGCGAGCAAACCCGCCATAGACGAGGACGATGGCAACGACGACTCTGGCAGTCTTTTCTTCCCCCCAGGACGCGTTTCATTTCGGTTTTTGGCAACAGATGCCTGGCTAGTTCCTTCCCTCTTCCGCAACCCTTCTCTCTTAATTTTCCCTCCTCTCTCCTTGTCTCTGTCTCTGTCTCTCTCTCTCTCTCTCTCTCTCTCTCTCTTTGCATTTTTAGAGATGGGATCGAGTGCCTCACAAGTAGGTGTTGGGTTCGAGCCCTTTATAGGTTATCACGATGGTTTGTCCAAGCAGTAGTTCGAGAGACAATTATTACCGAGAAACAATTTTCTAGCTGAGGGAATCCCCAAATATTATTTCCGAGGATTCGGCGTGCGATTTTCAACGTTCTATCGTCTTTTGATTCCACTGATATTTTTCCCAAATATGTGTCTTCAATAATTGCATTGCAATTTTTACATACATTTCTAGATTGGTTCTATAAATACACGGCAGTCTTATCTCGTTGATAAATTCCCAAATATTTCATATACAACACATACACCGTTCTTCTACACTTTTTCGACCGACTGTACGTACTGAACTTGATTCTCTTTTTTTCCCTTCTCTTTTCTTTCTTTCCCTTTTTTTTCTGTTTTTTTTTTTTTTTTTTTTTGCCAAAACGTATGTACAGACGGAACAGATTTCGTTGCGAAATAACGAGAAAGAGGCGAAAAACAGAAGGGGAAGAAGTGAAATGAAAGACGCGACAGGGTGCACCGGGGGTGCGTGCCAACGACACGACACGACGCTGCGACTCGATTCTAATGAGCCTAGTACTCCCGCGGCCGGGAAACGGAAGCGCTAAGTAGCAGAGGAGGTTGCTCGTGTCGCGCGACTTTTCCCGAGAACTGCACAGCGCATGCAAATCGGAGCCAAACGGTCCGCGGGGAGAAAACGCGGGTTTACGTACCCGTTCGTACGGGCTTACCTAACTCTCGGGCCGCGCTTCGCTGAAATACCGCGCCGTAAAACGTCTGTCTGGTAATACCGTGGCGGCTGCTAACGGCTCGAGTGCCGCGTTTCCTGACTCCAGACGAGATCCTCTCGCTCGCTCTCGCCTCGCCTCGCCTCGCCTCGCCCCGACGCCGACGTTTCGTGCGCGGGCTTTCAGACCAGTTTTCGTTGGCCCGTGGTTTTCCAGATCTCATCCCCTTCGTTCCGTGAGCCAGCGGAGAACTTTCGATGAAATTGCGCGCGCGTCCCGTCGCTGAGTTTTCACGGAAATGAAATTTTTGGAAGAATAACGGCAATTTGATTAAAATCGAGAAGGCGGAGAGAGAAGTGGGCTCGAGTGGTTGAGTTCACGATGACGTTGTTAATACGACGGCGACTGCGCGTCTTGATCAGTAACTACGAATAACGAGGTAAATATGGTAAGCATGTTGGATTTAAGTTTATGATTGTTACATGATTGTTACATCGTGTACATCTGTTTTACAATTTTATGTAACTTGAAGAAATCGATGATTGTTCTGCTAATGGAGAAATGATCGATAACTATGAATAACGAGGTAAATATGTTAGATTTAAATTTATTATATTTTGCGAATGAAATGTGATGTTACGTGAGTAATGTCAGCGATTGTTACACCGTTACATCTATTGTACAATTTTATGGAGCTTGAAGAAATTGATGATTGTTCTGTAAATGAAAAAATGATCAATCACTATCTATAACGAGGTAAAGAATGTAAATAATGTTAGATTTAAATCTATTATGTTTTTCAATGAAAATCACGTGATGTTACGTGAGTAATGCCAACGATTGTTATATCGTTACATCTACTTGGATTTTACAATTTTATGAAATTTGAAGAAATCGAGGTATTTGTAACACCACGGTAAATTATTATTTGATTCTTAATAAAAAATAATGGAAGAACAATTTGGATTAAACTGATCCATTAATGAATCGTCATTTCGAATGACAAATGTGTATTGTCTATTTACAACGTTTCCTGTTTAAATATCGGAAAAATAGAATTTAGAATGCGTTATACATAATTTAGCTAGATCATAATCTAGCTAACTTTAAATCATAGGCTATCACTTACTCTTCACGTGACAGAGAATATCGTTATAACTCAATGAGTTGTGAAACAAAATTCAACTGTACAAAGTAATAAAAAGGAAAGAAGCAACAGTTAAAAGAACAGAAATATTGTTTCTGCATACATCTGTTCTATTCTAGATAACTTATAAGAAATATAGATAGATAGTTAAAAATATAGATCATCGTGTAAAGTGTAATCCCGCGAAAGAAATTTCTGCTTTTTCTTCAGACCTACACTTTCAATTATTTTTCATAAAAGTACAAATCTACATAAATACTGGTAAACTAACAATCACATTTTAGTTACAATCCTCTAGTTACAGTATAGGACAATTGCAACAGTGTCAAATTCGACGAAATCGCAAATGCATTTGTTCGGTGTTCAGCATTTTCTAATGTCAAAACCCAACCTAAACCTAACCTAACGCGAAAAGGATGACGAGGAGAAGGCCACGTTGAAGGGAATCACGGTGGAGGCAGTGATGAAGGAAGTACGGGGAATACAGTGTATAATCAGACTCAAGGGCGTCTGGACCGAAAGCAAGATTCTAGAGAGGGAAGTGCATCAGTGCCAGACCAAACGTTCCGTGATTCCGCTTTGCCCCGAAGGTGCTCAACTTTCGCTTTCGGATATCTCCGGGCGCGTTATTTATCGACCAATTTTTAACCGCGAAAACGAAGAAACCGTCCAAAACGAAGAAAACAGAATAAACTGTTTTATATAAGAATATTGAAAATCGTTCGGTATTTGATGACTGAAATTGCTGTTGAATAATATTTGTTACACGTCGATTTTCAAACGATCTGTACTTCGATCGTTGTTTTATTGCAAAAATGTAGACTTGAGTATATTTCTTATAAAACTTGAAATTTACAGCTAATCTAGTAAAAGTTGCACGCACTGACGCAGGTTCTCGAAAAGCTACATTTCCTCCAGCTACGTTCTCCCCAATAATCTGTCACTCGTGCGAAAAATTGAAATTAAAAGAAAAAAAAGAAAAAAAACAGAAAAGATGGACGAAAAAGAATTATCTAACATCAATTTAAGCAACAATCGATTGAAGATTTTAATTGCAATAGCTACGAAATTGTCAAAGTCGTCAAAGCCTAATATCATTTACAAGAAAAGTATAAACAGTTCGAAACACTTTTATCAAGAACAAGGGAAAATAATAATCATCTGATATTTTACAACTGCTTCGATATAGTTACAATCCCTAGAAGAAATTAGAACTTTATTCAAACGAATGTTCCCTTTTTTTCAAATTTATGGAGTAGGTCGAGAAATTTATTACAATTACGCTCGTATAATTGCGAGCTAGATCGCGTTTTTGCATACGAATATTACGCAAGAGAAAGAAAACATCGGTTTGCTACGGTGACTCCGTTAATTGTGGTACCATTTGTAAGCGAGATCAGAATCAGAGCAAGTTGGTCGTAACAAACAATATTTAAAAAGTCTGAATTGCTAGTTGTTCTTGCGTTTTACCGTGCCGAGGACCAATCGCTTTGCTCTCGCGTTCGCCAGCCTGCGAAGCGTGAACAAACGGATTTTCAACTTGCTGGCCTACGATACGAAATATTGATTGTAACAAATACGAAGTACGCCGCAATGCAGCAGCGTGGCTGAACACACGAGAGCAGTTGCCATGGAACGATTAGGTAGCATCGCGGCACAATATGACAATTGTCACGAAAAATGATTTCCAACGAAACTGTCGTGTTTGAAGAACACGATGCGAAGAAATCACATCTTGAAATATCTTGATATTGTACTTGTCTCGTAGATTATTAAACTAATCTAAAAATTTAGAGAATTTTCTAATTCCGCGAATGCATTTCGAGAGTTGAAGAAGGACTTCTCCAACTTCTCGAAAATCCTTAAGACTCTGAACGAACCGTAAACTATCGCCTCGATCCCTGAATTCGCTTTTTATTCAATTTCTTCGTTTTGAAATCGTAATTGAAATTACTGATTTTTACTACAATTATCAATATTCGCCATTGTTTTCGTCATATTCCGAGGCGGATTTACATTCAAAAAAATACACAAGAACAAATACACTTTGATACGACATCTCGTATTGGATATGCGAGCGCTCGCGATGATGCGCAGATTCTTTTAATTCGCGGCTCGAGCACTTCAGCTATTATTATCTTTCCGAGAATATTAATTAGCGGCAACGGCGAGAACGTCACCGAGCGAAGCCACGGACACGCGTTTCCAAGAAAGTCCGTGTTTAACACGCTTCCAACCGCGACGGAGATCTCGAGCCGAGGTTTGGAAAGCGATTCCAAGCGAGACGAGTACGAAACTTTTTCCGTTTCCAGCGGAATTCACCTTTGTTCGCGAAACTTCTCTCTGACTTAATACTGCGACACAGTTGCTACACGTCGACGGAACGCCGAAACGAAATAAACCGCGTCTCACTGTTCAACTACTTCCGGCGGTGGCGTGTCATTTGCTTCATTTGCGCTTGACTCGATTCCAATTAATTAAGCCGTAAGTTCTAATCGGGTTTGATTTTGGCCGTTTGAAAAAATAAATTCGTCGAGGTGGCTTATTTTCGACTGCGGCACAACACGAATAGGAATATTCTATCTTTCCAGTTCGAGTTTAAACCGCTCGGAATTTTGATGGTTACAGTTGAATTGGACTTTAAAAAGGAAATGTATAATATTGAATTTAACCGTATAATATTGAAACGTGTAGATAAAACGGGAAAGACAAAGTTAAAAGCCAATCCATGCCAAATGAAAGTTCGAGTATATTTTTTCTCTATTTGAATTGTACAGTTAGTTTAATGTTCTAAAGCTGAACTTTTTGGACAGTGTTGTATCCTTGTATACTTTATATGGTTTTGAAATGTATATTCATATCGCAAGATGTGTACGCATCATACACAGACTCAAACTTCTGATTGACAATGTGCGTAGAGTCAGTCGTGAAAGTCTGCCTAGAAAGCGAAAAAAAAAAGAACTGAAAGAATTACGATACTTCTTATATTCATTTACTGGAAAACGTAAATAACTTGGATCGAAAGATTACCAAGTTCACAAGTAAGTGCAATTGCTTACACGTTCGTTTTGATCAAACGTAAGAAACGTTGTCAATATTTTAGAGACGCTCAGCTAAGAAATTAATCCACAAAATTCTTATAAACTCACCTCTCGAGTAATACAGAAATACAACTCAGATATCCAAATTCGTCTTCTTTCTATTTTAAATACAATATTGGAATCCGACAGGCGTGTACGTAGACTTTCACGATTGATCCATCCGACACAGACCGAACGAACCTGCCGGAGAATCAATCAACGTTCGTCAGAATCGACTGGACACCGTCAAAAACCAGCGTCAAAAAACACCGGAAACCCAGGGAAACCAAACGTGCCAGTACAAAGACGGACATCGCCATGGCCGCGTTACGGATGCAAATCCGCGCACGAAATACGTATAAAAAATTTGCAAGAACAAATACGGCACGTTGAGAGCAACCTCGGGAGCTTCCACAACGGAAGAATCCAACGAAAGGAAGAGAGAGAGAGAGAGTGGGGGAGGTTACAGGGGGAATCCTGTAAGGAAACGAGGACGAAGAAGAGGATCGAAAAGAAAGAAAAGCGACAAAAGGAAAGGGGGACAGAATCCTGTAAGTGTAAGGGGACGAGGAGGATCGCCTGGGAGAAGAGGACGACGAAAAAAGAATCGGAAAGGGACGGTGCAAGGTAGCCTGGGTACCCCCCGATGGATTCAAATGAGGATAAATATTTATAAAAGAGCGCGCGGTCCGATTGAGGAGGAGCGTTCGAATCCACCGGGACCTTGCGAGAGGATAGTCCGCGCGAACGTGCGCGTCGCGAGGAAATATTGGCTCTCACGGCGAAGGGGACGCGGCGTGCAAAGGAGAAGGCGAAGGCGAGCGCGGAACGCGCCGGGAATACGAGACGGGCGAGTTTTCCGTTTCCGTGAGCACGGTGAAAAACGCGTTGGAAATTCCGGATGGACGCGCTGCATCGCGCTGAGACCCGGCGTTATCGCTCTGTGTTTAGCCAAGTACGGCCGGCAATTTGTATTTGACGACCCAGGGCGGGCTATCCAGGTGTACGTTTGCGTGAGAAGGGAACCGTGGGCCGGATTTTTATGCGCCGCGTGCGATCGGCTTGCGGCAGCTGCCCCCGTCGCTTGTTTGCGACTCCTCGGCGCGTGAAATTTGTTTTTCCCGCCGGCGCGCGAGCGTTCCTAGCCGCGGACCGTGATGGCGGAAGGTTCGGCAGAACGAGGGAATATTTTCAGGTTAGGTTAATATTAACACTTTCCCGGCGGCATGTGTTAATATTCACCTAACCTTTGAAACGACAGTCGCGCGTGTTATTTTATTAAGACTATCATTGTTTTACAATTAGTAACTGTAGTAGAATAATTATACAGTTTTGTCATTGTGCAAAACTATAACAATCGAATCCGTCGATACGATCGATTACGGACTTACGTTTTTTCACAGGTGTCTCGAAGATACAGATATTCTTGTCAAAATTGTAATGTTAATTTTGGACAGAAACAAAACTATATAAATCTGCTTACTTTAATTATCGTTTCAATTATAATGATTTATATGTAGAATATTTTGATACAGTTATTTTTTTTACATTGGTGTTACAGTTGATGAATCAAAAACAATGTATGTACGTGTTTAATTTAGAAGGGAAGACGAGGATACGTTTTCGGTGATTTTTGGGAGAAAAGAGTGTTTCAAATGATTGTATGATTTATGAAAACGGGAGAAAGAATTAGGATTTGGTACTCTTGGTATTTTTACGAAGGTAACCAAAGAATTAGGATCTAAACAGAAGTTCGTTTCATTCGTTAAATATTACCAAAAAATGTTCAACCTTGAGTTTTTCGACAAAAAAAAAAAAAACGATAAAAGTCCCTATTCCCCGCGCGCGCGTTTCAACTTCTCTAATTTGAGTTTCATAATTCAATCGTCATTAATTCGAACGAAACAAAATAGTAAACCGTACCCACGTTCACGTAACGCCATATTACGTACCGTGGACTGAATTAAATTGGAAAAAAGTTCATTCAGCTCGCACGCATTATGCTCTTCATTGTATTACAAACTTCTGCCTGCTCTCCGCGGGCACTTTAGTTCCTCTAACTCCGTCCGTAATTCTAGCATTAATAAATAAAATGAGACAAACAATAAGTCCGTAGGTAACAGTTTCACTCTGATCTTCTGTCGCGTTTCTCTCAACTCTTTCAAAGGACAAGGAACTGCGTGAGTCCGTAAACTCCGTTGAAAAGAACGGAAATATCGAGCAAAATGGAAATTCTCTCATTTACACGGCATAACGTGAATTGAAATAAGTGGGAAAAAGGTTCGTTCAGTTTCAGCGGAAGATTCCATATGATATAAGGAAACAGGCGCGCAACGCGAAAACGCGTGAAAGCGATGGAACGCGTAGCTTGGCCGGCGATATTAAGCGGTATAATAAAATTGCATAAGCCGATATCAAAAATCTACTTATTCGTGATTCTCCGCAAATAGAGCGGAGCTTAACGCGGCAAAAAGAAAACGGATTAACGTATCGCGTCCGTTCACAGGGGCTCGGCCGTAAGTCCGCTGAATGGAAATGAGAACGAACGGGGGAAGTCTCATTCCCTTAAATAATAGAACGAAAGAAATTTATTGTTCCGTGCATTTTACAACAGGTGCTTCCGCAAATGGCTCGTAAATTTTCGCGAAATTCAATTAAACTTTCGACTTGCCTTAAAGAAAGAAACAGCGCGTTACCGGTGCGTATATACCCCGAGGGAAGGAATTAGGCGAAATTATGCGCGATTGTGTCTGCGAACGATTGAACTCTCAATTCCACGGTTAAACGAACCATTGGGAACCATTGTTCCAGAAGAACATGGAAGATGCATTTCGTCCTTGAAGGCGTACGGATTTTTGTATTAAAAATTTAAATCGTTCGCGTGATCGTCACGAATGCCAGTCGTAGAAATGAATGTTTCAAAAAGTACGCAAAGACAATGTTGTGACGCGTTATTTGTACGAGTTCTAAAATGAGAAAAGGTCGTAAAGAAATTGGGGCTCGGTAACACGGCATCTTCCGCGAGAGTTATTCGACACGACTTTTCTTCGACAAAGACGCGCAAAGGATAAGCCCCTCTAGCAAAATGGACTTCCGAGACCTCGTGACCCTTATCTCTAAAAACCTTGAAATAAAGCTACATTCTCAGCTAGTGGACAAGCTCTAGCCTATATCACCGAAATAACAATTGCAAATGTAAATCTATAGCGGCGAACGACAAATGAACATCGTCAAAATAACAGATCTTCGCTCGGAGGTTTCACATCATCGATTCATTTTTTATTTACCCTTCGAGATATATAATAGCCCTTTATCTCTTAGCGTGTCTCTCTTTCGATCTTGCAATTGTCATCTAAATTTTTTTTCTCTCCAACCATCACTTTTCACTCGAGATTTAACTCTTCTTTACCAAATGAAAAGACACTTGAACTACCAAAATGGTCAGAATCGCCACTTGAATATTTTTGTTAGATATATTATAGATATAAAATAGTGTATCTCTGGAGAATGATCGTTCGTAAAATACATATAAATAAAATAAAAGTTCGTTTATAAGTATTAAAAGAGATTTTCTGTTTCTTCTACTTTAATGTCTCTGATGGGAATTTTGTCGTCGGTAGTTCCAGTGTTAAATTTCCACCAAATAGGATGAGAACAAATCCCTGATCAGTTTCGTCCAGTATGAATATCGCCCCGTTCGCCGGAAACGAAGAAGTCGCGTGGCCCCCGGCATCCGCGTACAAAGCGAGCCGAGTTAACTAGCGTAAGCGCTCGGGTCGTTAGCGTAAGTGGCCGCGTTATTATTAGAGTTGCGAGAATAACATAATATTATCCTTCTGCCGCGAAACGAATGAAATCAAATCCGCCGCTCCCTCGTCGTGCTGGTCGAGGTTAAATAACGAGCGGTACCGGTGCGGCGGGTTTCGAGCGCGGATGCTTGCGTGAGAGGGGTGTAGAAGTGGATCGTGGAGAGAGAAAGAAGGGATGGGTCGCGTGGACGGATATAGAGACGAGTCTGAGGGTGGAAGAAGCAGCCAGAGGGTGGGTAAATCCCCCGTCGGGTAAATGCGAGTGACGTTAATGGGGGCTAAATAATTTCCTTTACTCTCTATCTCTCTCTCTCTCTCTCTCTCTCTCTATATCCGTC
>WIUT01004261.1:0-17550 GCA_010645135.1 Tetragonula clypearis | reverse complement strand
GCTCGAACGTGTAATATCTTGCAATTAGAAGCTTCTCGAGTTTTGGGTGAAAATTTTGGAATTTTGTGTGCAACGAAACGAAAATTTTGGAACTTTCATGTTTGTGGAACAGAAAATGGGGGATGAAACTTCTTTTTTCCACCCACCGTGAAATGATTTTACCGAGATTCATTCGCTTTGATAAAGAAAAAGTGACGGAAGTCAACGTTTACTAAGTGACAAATTCGCTTCGATATCAGCTGTATGGGACAAGTTTGCTCAAAATAGTCAGAGTTGCGACAAACCGGGTGCAAATGTTACAATTGACGAAACAACTCTTTCCATCTAAAGCCAGATGCAGATTTATTCAATATCTGCCGAATAAACCCCACAAACTTGGTATCAACTGTACCACATAACATGGGATTTCTTTCTGTAAGAAAGTAATAAATCGATAAATATAAAAATATTCTTACTTTTTTTTTCTTTAGACTGATTTTGGTAATTGCTTCGGTAGTTCTAGTGTTAGAACTTTTATGAACCTAAGAACCATTTGTTCATAAAATTCCCCACCAGAATCCCCATAATGATCCGCGTGTTAATTATCGTGCACACGGATCAAACGAATTTCTCCAATGTTCAAGTGCAAGTTAAATATACCTTAATCGCAAAGTGGTAATCCGCCGTGGGCAAACCCACGGGCAAGTTCTAAGAATATATTTTGCAAACGAATCGAAACTTCTAAACGCTCGGAGGCGAATCGCGAATTTCCAGGTGCCTCGTAGCTTTCAGTGGAAAAGTTCGATTCCGGATCTCGAATTCAACGGTAACCAACAGTTGCCCCCCCCCCCCACGCTACGTGAATGAGTTTTACGATACGAAATTGTTTCCGTTTCTCTCTCTCTCTCTCTTCTTTTTTCTTCTCTGCTTTCCACTAGCGATCGATGTTCGACAAGAACACGTTGTCAAAAAGGATTCGATTCCAATATCTACCAACTATCGTCGCGATTTTTCTCTATGCATACGATCCCCCGGTTTCTTTTTCCTCCTCTCTTTCTATTTTGAAGCGGAGCAACCTCGTTCCGCGAGCATCGAAAGAATTTTATCGGTTCTCGGGGGGGGGGAGAGAGAGAGAGGGATTAAAGATTGACATTTATACTGCCGCGAATACGTAAAATGGGTGTTTTCCTGGAGAGATATCGAACCGAAGATTACGTCCGGTGTCCAACGATATCTTCTTTTTTTTTCTTATTTTTTTTTTCACACAGGTACGTATTGTCGACGAATGCACGATCGCGTAAAAATATAGGAATCGTTTGCAACATTTCGCACAGAAGCTGGAGCCCGAGAGTTTAATTCTGTATTGATTTGTTTCTGAAATTTTCGGCGAGAAGCCTCTGTATTCACTCTGTACGTAATTCGATTTTGATAATGAGAGTGAACATTTCTCTTTCATTGACATTTAGAACGACAATTAATGTCAAATATAGTATTTCAAGCTTGAAAACATTTTTTTTTTCACTTCACGCGTGAAAATTTCGATGGAAATTCGAAAGTTCAGAATTGCACGTAAATACATAGAATATCGAGAAAGGAGAATCGAGATGAACGATAACTATTTACTTCATTTTTCTCTTAGAAAAGAAATCTTTCATTTTCGCACAAAAAGTTTCGGTTCGCTGTTCAAGCTCAAAAACCAGCAAAATTGTTCTTTTTTTTTCTTCGCAACACACAATTTATTACGAGTATTACGAATAACGCGAGGATAGTACGAAGAATACCAGTAAAGACATGATGCAAAAGTGTTCAATCTCTAATATTTTAATACAAACATTTCAAATATTATTTATCTGAGGTTGTTCTACTCGGCTTAAATGAAACAGTGTTTCAAACGCTAGGATTTAAGAGATCATTTCATTTCGACAATTGTCGAAATAAAATATCTCATCTTAGCAATCCGACACGATGATACTTCGATTCTTGATTCGAAGCGTTGTAATCATCTCGCGAGTGATGCGATCTTTTTCGAAAGAAGTTCATTCGCTTGCAGAAACATGGAATTTCCGTGTCGTCGAGGCGCTCAAAGAAATCGAGATGATAACAAGTTGTAAAGAATATTGTCTGAGAAACAATGTCAAGTGTTCTTCTTCTCGCGTTGTCTCAAAAATTTCGAGAAATCGTAGCATTCACGGAGCTCGTGAATAGTATCGCGAATACTATCAGATCGAAAATCGATGGAAAATCCACGGAACTTGCAAAAAAAAAAAAAAAATTCATACAACTTGATTTCATTTCGACCAATTTGGTCGTCCAATCGTCTAACGTTGGTCAATAACAATCAAACTCGCCATCGCTACGGGAAACTGCTTTCAGCCTCTCTCTCTCTCTCTCTAAACTGGACCATCGCCGTGGGCTTTCTTTTCCGCTGTTTTCCACGGTCGATCGTCGGCAGACTGGTATTTTTCCAGCGGAGAGCGTGCAACCGAGGGCAAGCACGTGATCCGTACGAGGCGAACCGTAGGGAAAAGAGGTTGATTGCACCGGGAGATGCAATGCAGGTGGCGATGCGGCAAGCAACTCTCGCCGACCGAATCATCCGTACGCAAACATTTAATTCGCGTAAATCGATAAAAAAACACCGTTCGTTCGTTCGTTCGTTGCGTCTCCGGACCTACGGCTTCCATTGAATTTCAAATCTTTTGCAATCAATATCTCGCGCGCGTTACGTGTCACGCATGCAAATTAAATGTTGTTTCTCCGTATGAGCCCGACCATCGGGGAAATACCACCACCAGGTGGTTGAATATGATCGTATCCCAGCCACCAGTAGCGATCGTAGCGCCAGAAAGGATTTGTTTCCGGTTCGCGTTGATTTGCACCTGCGGCGTTCTGCATCACGCGTGAAACGTTGCACGGTGAAGAGATCACTGCAAAATCGTTGCACGCGACATGGGTACCGTTATCGAGAGAAACCGAATAGAAACTCGGATTTATTGTTGCAAGGGACCTCTTCTTAATTCACTGTGTAATCCAGCGTCCCAAGTAATTCTGAATAATGTCGATTCTTCGAAGAACAATCGTCTATAAACTAAAGGTTTTATACATAACTAAAGGCACATCGGCCAGAAACAATAGCGAGATCATAAATAGTACTAAGTTTCATTACCATTACGGTTAACACGTTTCGTGTACCACCGATGGTACACGTTGACCTTTTGCACGTCGTGAATTTTTTCTCCAAAAATTGCAGTATTTCCTCGGTTTTAAGCACGTTCAAATATAAAGGCAAAACAGACAATAAATTTATTACTTGTCAATAATTTCTATCCAGTGATATCGTATCGACGAGTTGAAAAACAACGTGACGAGTCATTGTACACGGTTTAGGTTAGGTTTGGTCTCTCGTTATGGTCCGCGCGAACCAGTTGCCGGAGGCAAGAGGTTAATTTTTAGAGGACATTTTGTCGAGAATTTTCTGTCGCAAAATTGCAATATTTTCTCAGTTTTAGGTACATTTAAATATAACCCAGGCAAAGCAACAAATTTATCACTTCTTGGTAATTTCTATCCAGAATTCAAAAGAAAAGCGACGAATTATTGTATAAGGTTTGGTCACTCGTTATGGTCCGTGATCCAGTTGTCGCAACTTTACTCCATTTTATATTTTCCAACAAATTTCCGTCTGGTTTCAAATATTTGCACTGCAACTATTTACTTTAACACGATCAACAATAGGACATCACGATCTCAATTGGCACCTGAGACACAAAATATAATAATTTTCGCGTAGTATAACCACTTCTTCCTTGATGAATACGAATATATAACAACGAAGTTATTTGTTTGACACACTGTAGTAATTATCCTGAACCGATCGTGTAATGTTGCGACACATAATAAATTCACATAATTAAATCCTACTTGAAAACAAGGAAAATTTTTGTCTCACTTTGTATCAGACGCGATCAGAAAGTTTTACTCATGAATCTGTCGAAATATTTATTATAATTACATTAAACGTTACATTAAACAATTATTATGATCCGCAGAATTAAAAATATATATGAAAATAGTTAATTTATCAACTATTTCTGCTGCAAAATTATACTTATAAAAAGTACTTATCACATAGGAAAATAAGTATATTTGCAATCACTAAAAATTTTCGATAATTCGCTGCGAGAAATGTATAATTTTTCTATGCTTGTGTAAACCGATTGGAATTAAACAGAAAGAGCAGAAATTCTCATTATCAAATCGTTTGTTCGATGGCTTTGACGAACCGCGTTGCTTTCGTAACAAATCGGTCGCGCGTTTGGAACAATTAGCAAAGCGACTGTAGTTTCTCTGTGACAGTTGCCCGTTGGCAACTAATCACCTGATTAATTGATGAAACAAGAATAGCATAAATCTCGGCCGAGTTCCATTTCTAGGTTATTATATTGCCACGAGCACAATAGTCGTTCAACGAACCGGAATTTCGATCGGTTTATTGACAACTTGCCTCGATTCTATTGTTGGCAAATAAAGCAGACAGAAAGTTAATAATTTATTAATAATTTTATTATTTAATATGAAATTCAAGCCCCGCGTCGAATTATATTTGTATTTCACACTTATTTAATATATTAATATTTATTTAATACTTATTTAATATATTAATATATTTATTATTTAATGTACTATTGCAGTTATTAGATATTATATATATATATATATATATTCTAATATTTAAATCAACTATTATACTATTATATTATTTTTGATATTAAGTATTATTTGCTTGCAAATGATTCAGACATACATCATTCACGGGGGTTCGATTATTTCGAAATGAAAGCTTCGAATATGGTATTGATCGTACTCGGTATACACTTGATCCCATCACTAGCTGTAATTCATGGCTCAGATGAATTTCCTTCGAAATGAATGTTTCTTTGTAGAAAATTTTCAGGAAACAGGTGTAAGAAGAAAATATAATTTAATTTAATCGATCGCTCGTAATGATTTTCATAGATCAGTTGTTTGCCAAATTGATCTCGGAGAGCAACGTAAATCACACGTCCAAACGATCACCGGTAGATCCAATTAATGATTCTCCTAGATTGATCAGACTTTTCGAACTTTTTCTGCCCCGACTTCGATGTGCTTTCTTCCCCCACCAAAAAACGAAGTGATTCCGTTCGAAGTAATAAATGCTGGAAGAAGCCCGGAACAATCGTTTCACGATACTCTCTCGGTATTGGTGTTTCGAGGTACACATCCTGATCGATTTTCAGCAAACGCTAGCTAATCGCCGACGGCGAGAGCGCTTGTGTGAACAGCGAACAGCGTGCTGCGTCAAAGGATCTGTTAACGAACTGTTGGCGAGTTTCAGTGCGACTGCGACGCCGGATCGAGAGAATTTTCGCGAGAGTTTTCGAATAATTCCCGATGTCCCGATAGAATTTTCACGTGAAAATCTTTGTGAGAAATAATTATAAATCCTCTTGAAGGGAAAAATTCTTATAAATCCCCCCCCCCCTTTTTTTAAACAAAAAGATATTTCTATTAAAAGAAAGGGGATTTATAAGAATTTATCCTTTTAATAATTGTAAATCTTCTTAAATGATAAACTCTGATAAACCCCCTTTTTTTAATAAAATATTTTTTAATAAAAAAAAAAATAATTACGAACGTGACGCGTTTCACGCGGTTTCATTAATTTTCTAAACGAATTTGACAAATTGTTCGTTTCGTGGTTCAATTTACCATGTTTTTCGAACCAATTCAACTCTAATATCGTATAAAATCGAATAGTATTTGACCATGCGAAAATTTTACTTGCAATTGAAATTTACAGTGCAAAGCTGTAAATGAAATTGAAATCGATATATTTGGTATACCTATGTTAGTTGTTCTATCGGGAGAATTGTTCTTTTTTTGTTTATGTGGATATCAACTCCATGGTTTCAACATTTGATTATTTATGTTTTTTGTTTATTGATCGTATTTTTAAAATCGAATGGAATCTATTGATAATGCAGTTAAATTTCTTGTTCTGATATAGAATTTTTATTCTAACAAGAATTTGTTTAATTAATCGATGTGAAATGTAAAATGGAAATAAAATTAAGTTAAACAATTGAATTAAATGTTATCGTGTTATGTAAATAACCAAATAAATATATTACACGGTTGACGTGAGAATTGAATTATAAAATTTTATTAAAACATGAATTTATATCTCTGGGAATATAATTAAAAAAAAGAAAGAATGACACAAGAATGGTAAATTACTTTGCGCAACAAATTATATTAAACGAAGCACTGTGCTTTGGATATTTCACCTACTTTTCCAGAATGTGCGCAATTTTCGTGATTTTAAATTTAATAAAAATAACAATAGTATATATATATAAAACAATATAATATATATAACATATATAATATATATAATATATATAATAATATAACAATAATTTGTTATATATATCAACTTAATAATATTCTAATTAATTTTCCAATTAATTACTTTCACAATACTTTATCTCTTAATTAACTTTCTAATAATATTTTAATTTCAATCTTCTCGCTCGAGGAGCAAAAACCTTCTTCACCTGCCAAGCGACGTGAAGAAAAAAGTGGTTTACGAGCGAAATGAATCGCTTATCTTGGATACATACATTGAGCTTTAAAACGAGGTTGATTTTTTACAAAAAAAAAAAATCATAACAGTTTGAATACTCGGCGCAAGCTGTAAATCTGCGAAACAAACGACGTGTTACATCGTTTCAGGATTCGTTTCGTCAGACATTTCGAACGAAAGTGGAAGAGAAAAACGAACGGGGGGATCTGTCTTTCCTGGCTGGTAGTTTATTCGCCACTGAAATGTTAATTAGAGCACATCGGTTGCCGGGGCAAATATAATTACGTATCCCGGTAAATGTTTGGCTAAGTCTCGGAGCCATTGGGCCCTCGAATACGTACAAATTTAATCAAGGATCAAAGTTTGCTTAGGTTTAAGCACGTTCTACACGGATCGTCGTGGTAAAGGCTTTGCCGAGAGTGTGTAACCTCTCAAGTCTAAACTGTATCATCGCCGCGGTATCAAGTCAGTATGAATTGCATAACTGACCGTTTACGTCAACTGTATCCCATATTCGACAAAGTAGTTGAGTAGCAACGAGATGCAACCACGAGTCGAGACATGGAGAACGAAGTTACAGAATTTTTCAAACGAACCTCCGATGTGATTTGTTTGAGTATTTTTCCAACAACAACGTGTTGTACCTGTACATATTTGCAGTACATATTGAATTTGTTTAGAAAAAAAGAAAGAAAAAAAAAACGAAACGAAGAGGAATGATAGCTGCTGCGTTCGCAATTATTCGATCGAAACGATACGAGTGATTTCACCCGGCCACTTGAGTTGGAAACTCACGGCCAGCAAATCCTTTGTCAATATCAAGAAACCAAGTTCCACTAGAGACCTACTTATCGGCAGTCGGTCGTTTACTCGGTTAATAACTTTAGTTTGGACAGCGATTAAAAGTTCAGCAAGTTCGAGGATCTATCTTCACAGCGTCTCGCGCCAATTAAGTCGATCAATTCGTCGTGCGACTGAAGTTTCCACGACGATGCAGCCGAAATTTGCGAGAATTGCACCGGATAATTCGCCGGAGGAAAGGCAAATAAATGAAAATAATCGCGGATAGTAATAATCACGAAACTGAAGAACAACGAAGTTTCGAATAGAGTTTCGAAATATTTTCCAGCGTACAGCGTTAGCGGCGAATCATCGACTTTTCCACTGAAGTACAAAACTTATATCGGAGAAAATGGTGTGAAAGGAGCAGGGAGAAAGTTTATAACACAATAAAGAACACGAGCTTGCGTTTACGTGTTGTTTTGCCAAATAAAGCCAGTCATCAAAACTTCATTGAAAAGTTACGAATTTTTGACCACTTTTTTTTTCTTTCTTTATTTGACATTCGTTACAATCGCCTAACTCGAAAGTATTTTCAAGCGATGTACACGATGATTCGCAATGGTACGATCAAATATAGGCTTACTCTACGTGGGAAAATAAGTCGAAAAAAGGGACAAAATTTTTTTCACAAAATTGTTATTTATACAACAATACGATAAATCAAATATATTTTAGCACCCCAATGTTCAATCAATTTTGTAGAAAGTCTTCAAGATATAGCTTGTAACATTGATCGATTTCATCCGAAAGATCAAATCGTATACGTCAGAGCTTCGAATCAATAAACTGATCGTTGACATGTTCGATGCTTTTTACAATTTCACTCTCACTACTGAGAATTTCTTCAATTTTTATATTTTACTTGGTCATTACTTGATCCACAGGTGGCTAACTGGCGGCCAGCGAACTACACGTGCCCCCACTTTCCTCATCCCCTCCACTGCATGTCGCAGAGTGTCGCGGCCATGATACTCGCGCAATTTATATACACACGCGTATAAATTGTTTTTCTTTTCACAGTAGCTGCTAAAGTTAAAGAACAGAATGAGAGATCGTTCAGTCAGCGTTCGAGACAATCGCGTCTTCGTCTTCGATGAGAGATCGAGCGGGTGAAAGAACAGGGACGAAAAAACGTACGAAGACGAGTGTCAGACATGGATGACGATGGTCGTGAAAGAAACAGTCGGTGACAATAGGCTTTTCTACGGATTCGGATTCAACAGTTGCACAGGTCGCGATCTCTCGAGTGCTCGATTCGTAGATTCAGCATTCTCTCGTGGCTATTGTCATCACGATGAAAGCAACGACTCGCTCGTCAAATTGGACACGTTGAAATCACTGTGTTTTCTGCGAATGATCGGCTCGGTGAAAAGCGAAGACCAGCCGTTGACCAGAAACGACGATGAACAATCGTCGATTATTTATAAACTGATACAATTTTGTAAAAAAAAAGAAGAGATCGTATCGTAACGATTTCTTTCAAAGGTGACTCTACATCTTGCGCAACGAGCGAGAAAATTCAAGTGTTAAAAAGTTTTTAATCGCTATGAAACCTGAAATACCTGGTGGCCTTGAAGATTGAAATTTTAATGTCAATTGAAGAATTGAAAATATCGATATGCCAATGTTTATACAGTTGAACAGCTGGCTTCGTTACTTTGCAATTCGAACGAAACTGTAGAAAATTAATATTCTTGCAAATATTTCCAATTTTTGACATGTTAATTTAATATAGTACCGTCATAATCTGCCTTATACGTATGGAATTAATATCATCGTCTGATTTCTAATATTTTTCGTTGCTTCACTTTCTTTTCACTGTTTAATCGGTTCTGCTTCTTCCTTTTCCCATCCGCGTCGACGAATATCTTCGACGAACAGCAAATCAGCAGAGAAACGTGAAATTCGATTTATTCGAAGGAAAGAGAATGTGTTTGCGCGGATGAAAGTTTGCACAACACGATCCGCCACTCTGCAACTATATTTTGTAAATACGTTGCCGGTGATACGGCTGCTCGAAACGACGAGGCGCGCGCAAAATTCAATAAACACATCGACGGGAGTAAAGAATTCGAGTTCAATGGTGTGAAGAAAGGAAAAAAAGAAAAATCGAAAGTTACAGGAGGTGTTTTTTTTTTTTTTTTTTTTTGAAAAATATTCTGTTGTGGAATATATCTGTCTATTGTGGAATTTTTTGCGGAAACTTTTCAACAGTGTTCCCGTTCGGAACAAATTATTTCGAAAAAAATCTGTGCAATAAAAGTTTCAGTTCCGCTTGGGGAACAAGTTTGCTTTGGAATTAAAATTTCGTTCGATTGAAAATTCCGTTTATTCAGCGTCACTGTTGTTTTTTTTTTAAACAATCAACGAATAGAATTATCCGTTCCTCTGGCAGAGAAACTTTCACCCTTGTATGAAAAATAAAATTAATAGGAAAATATTTTCATCGAAGTGTTCGACTTCTGCATTTGCATCGTTTTGTTCGTTATAAATTGTTTTTACAATTTATACACTATCTATGTTACGACTTTAAATCAAGTTGACACAGTGATGAGAAATTAATACCTACGATGAATAATTGAATTTCCAAACACTTTTCATCAACGACAAATATTCACGTTTGTATCTGTTTGTAAGTTTTTCAATTGTTCATTCGAGCGAAACAGAAGCAAACTGTGATTTATGTAAATAAATAACATGTTCGAAATTAACGAATTTAACAGTAATAACTAGACTGCGGATCTTTGCGCATTTTTGGGGAAATTCTCTCAAAAATCCACAGAAAATGCACGTAACTTGTTCAAAATTGTACGAAATATTCGAAGTGGAGCGCACTGCTTAGCAGACGAAAGAGAAAAATTTCTACTTTCATATCATTTGTTTAATTACTTTTATAAAACTCGTAGCACTGTTCGTCAAACGTATCAAAATGATTGAGAATTCTTTTTCAGTATTTCAAGAGAAATTTCAATATCTACATCG
This sequence comes from Tetragonula clypearis, assembly GCA_010645135.1. Taxonomy (NCBI): domain Eukaryota; kingdom Metazoa; phylum Arthropoda; class Insecta; order Hymenoptera; family Apidae; genus Tetragonula; species Tetragonula clypearis. The sequence goes on along the minus strand of WIUT01004261.1, from coordinate 7,118 downwards.
TCGTAAGTTCTGGATCATTAAAGCTGGAACTGTTCTCGCTGCGACATTTTTTCCTTTTTTTTTTTTTGTTTCTTTAAAGTTCCCCAAAAGTTTTATTAAAAAGTCTTTCGAAATTCTTTAAAATTTCCTTGAGCTTAAGCGAAGATTAGTGACGATTTATCAATGCGGGTGGAACGATCAAGGGATAAACAAACGAATTTCCAGTTTCCAGCGATCGAGATTGAATTCATGCATCTTTAAAATTTCATTCATCTTCCTGTCGTATCAGTTTTAATTTCTTTCTTGGGGCGAGAATTCAGTACGACAGGCTCCAATCTCGTAGCCTGTCGGTGACACGTGGCGCTGACGCGGGTTTTCATAAACTTTGTCACCAACATTATTGACGTTAGACTCGGCGACAATACGTTACTTTAACGCGACCACGATATTTCGCCTAATAAATATCGCTCGTTCACCATCGTGTCAATTTTCATTAAACGTTCATTCACCGTCGATCGTCGAGCTTAAATGTCGAGCAAATTTCCCCTCGAAATCGTTAATTTTTCTGACTAACGCAGCGATCTATCTGATCTGAATCTTTTGAAACTGATCGAAATCATCGTGTACGTTGAGTGCGAAAAAATTCTCAAAATTCCTTCAATTGAAGAAAAGATGTACTCGAGACACTTTTTCAAACAATGAACAGTTTCGCAAATAATCGTATTTACAGATTAATAAACAGGACTTGCTCTGTGTGGGATCTTGCGTTCGAAAAACTGCAATTCACCCGCTGCAAACTGGATAAACTTTCTTTCGTATCGTCTATCGGTGATTCGTTTAATCAAATAAAATGTAACACGGAAATTTTGTCGATTATATCCTTCTAACACGCGATTTAAGTCGTTTAAATTTAAAGGAATCATCAACGTTCATTGCCGATTTGCTAGAAACAAGTATAATACACAAGAGTTAATGATAGATAGCATCAATCATTGGGAAAATAATATCCAGCACTATTTTTTAAACTTTTGTATGAAGTTTATGCGAATTATCCCGAATTATTGAGTGTCAATTAATTCAGAACTTTCTTCTTTCTGAAATATTCTCTTGTTCTTCTCACGAATGTTATTATAGCTTACACTCTGTTCAGATATTATTATATATCTGTATATCGTATATCGTATATCGTATATTATATCATATTTTCAGTTTAGAAAAATCTTTGAGCAAGTTCTCAATTTTTCTTCCAGAATGTTCTACGTTTTACCTTATATTTATATCATTACAAATATACTATAAATATATCTATTTACACACCTTACGTTGTATTATATTCTCAGTTTAAAAAATTCGTTCCTTGAACAATGATTTAAATTTTTTAAAAATACCTTCTGTTTCGTGTGTCACATTATATTATTACAAATATATTCGTTTATATATTATATTATATTATATTATATTACATTATATTATAATTATATTATATTATATTACATTATATTATCAGTTTAGAAAAATCTTATATCGTATATCGTATATCATATATCATATTATATACTATTATATATCGCGTCATACAACACTAATTGTATTCGCTGTAATCACACATCAGCAAATTATAAAAAAAGAGGAGGTCCATCCAGCTGTTGGCCAGATTTAAATACTAAATAATGTCTCCTCAGAAGGGACAGTCGAGTGCAAATGATGATTCAAATTCGTACAAATTCGTACGACGAGCGTTGCTCCAAGAGTCAGAAAGGAAAAGTTTAGACATGTTTTTATCCAGTCTTCCTCCTTTCCACGGAATCGGAACGGAATTGCAAATCCGTCGGAGTCCCATAAAAGTAACGCAACGTTTCACTGTTTTCCGACCACTTGTTTTTCCCCGACAGACCGTCAATCTACTTCAACGTCATTTCCGCGAGATCGAGCCCCTCGAAAGATTTACACTTGCCGCTTGAAACTCGAGGGAACGTGGACTCGGAGGACACGTAGTATCGGAGAATCGTTGCTCGCCACGCGATTTCAAAATATAATACGAGAACCTTTTCGAATTTTCTCTGACTAATTTCTTCTTCCAATGACAAATAAAGTAAATCTCTTGAATAAATCACTATAATTTCCTGGCAATCGAGAAGAGCCATTCGTAATTTCATCCTTCAACCAGTCAGACGAATCATTCTTTACGAAGAACCGCGACTGACACTTTTACAATTACCATACAATCTCAGTTTCACAAAAATGAGAAACTTGCGAAATTCTTCATTTTCACTTCAGTCAGAGACTGTTCCATCCAGGAATTAATTTCCAATGAGAAACAGTTTCGTTTCAACTGCAATTAATTCGTCCTTTCTCCCATTACGTCGTGAATGTAACAATTCGCTCACGAATATGGTTATGTATAATCTATTCGAGCATTAAATATTTTCATTTCGTCATTTTTGTAATTTTTTTTTTTTCACTTACATAAAAGCTTATACTTTTGTGACTGCTAAAAATAGTTTCGCGCGTAAAATGGAATAAAAAGAAATAAAAGAGTAATTTCTTTTAAATAATTTCCTTCGCCGATCCTTCAAGCTTATGAATTTAAAACCTATTTGACGAGGCTTGCAACAATTTTTACACAATATCTTTTAAAGTGTACTGTTTGTCGTCAAGTGTTACTAAACTGACAGTTTGGGATTATATCTCGACACGAAATTTCAATGAGAATTCTATGATTAAGAAATCACTGGTCGGAAACACGATTACCGCCGAGCAGCTTTTCTTGTTTCACCATGTTTGATATATACCTACGAGGAATGTTGCCAAAAACCGAGGTGGAAACTGAGCCAGAAGATGTTCGGAAGATGCATGTGGCGGAATACGAAATCTGTTCTCTTGGAAACAGTCTCTCCTTCGCTGTAAATGATCATTCCTCTTCTTAAGAGAGGAAATGATAAAACAGGAACGACGTACAATCCCTTGTGAAAATATTCATTCCTCTTTGTGCTATTGCATATATTTAGAAAATTAGAAAATTATCCTCTTCACTGATCTCAACTTCAAAAGGCCCACGCTGAAATTTTCATTGCATATTTAATTTGCACGTTTAAACTTTCATTAAATATCTAAAAGATTTATTTATTTCAACATGAACTAGAGTGAACTGAGACTGACTAAGAGTGAACTGAGACTGACTAAAGATTGTGCTAAAATTGATTGAGGGCTGTAATTTTGGTTAACTGAACTAAATTTAGTGCTGAACTAAAACTGACTGAAGATTGAACTAATAATCACTAAAGGTTGTAGTAAACTATTTGGCTGAAAGATGGACTAAGACTGATTGGTTAAAAACTGATTAAAGATTGTGCTAAGATTGATTGATTGAAGGCTGTAATTTTGGTTAACTGAATGCTGAACTAAAACTGACTGAAGATTGAACTAATATTCATTAAAGGTTGTAGTAGACTAACTGACTGAAGGCTGAACTAAGACTAACTGACTGATGACTGAAACAAGACTAATCGAGACTGACTGAAGGTTGTGATCTTGATTAACTGAATGTTGAAATAAGACTGACTGAAATTTGAATTAAAATTCACCAAAGGTTGCAGTATAAAACTGTCTAACTGAAGGCTGATAATAAGCCTGTTTAATTGTGCTAACATTAACAGACTGAGGACTGAATTAAGATTGGCTAAAGCTGTGTTAGTCACTAACACTGACTAAAGACTGTGACCTTGACTAACTGCAGTAAGACTGATTGAAGATTCAACTGAAACTCACTAAAGATTGTAGAAGACTATCCGACTGAAGTCTAAACTAAGACCGTTTAATAATTGATGGCTGAACAAAGACTGACTGACTGAATGAATGATGGCTTTTCCAAGATTTTTCTGGACCTGGCTCAATCAACCAAACGGTTCCCAGATTTTGCGGATCTCGGCTTCGTGGCATTTAGGGAATATCTTTGTCTCAAGTACTATTGAAACTAATTATGGCCAACAAACTTGGGTAGCCGTGCCACATGTAGTCCATTCTGCAACTCGTGAGAGAATCTATTAAGATGCGCCTGTCCTTAATAATGATTACAGTTTAGCTTCGTGGCAATTGTGGCAATAAATAAAGTGAAAATCGAATATATTCTGTAGAAACCAATTTTAAGGTAACATATTATATTTTCAATTTCACATACTTTCTAATGCTATTGCATACTTCTGTAATTGCATGTCATTAACATCCCCCCCCCCCCAAAAAAAAAATGTAACATCGAATGGCGAATGAATCAATTGCACAACCCGACAGTATGATTTTTTTATTCTTTCATTTGTGATTTGATAAAAAAAATGACGCGAAACATATTTATGCAGAAGGGATCGTAAACACGAATCGTTGATTTTAGTGAAATATAAGCGCCATACGCTTATGGCAATAGCTTTCCTGCGTTGGACAATATCGCCTTCTATTTTCATGTATGGAAATTCACTATTCACACGATGAAACAGCTCTCGAAATTGACACGCGAAATATTTATGAAATACTTCGAAAACTATTGGATTTCGAAAAATCGTTCAGCGGAACAGTGATCGTTCGTTTTCTAAAGGCACTACTTGAAAACATTCGCTGCAAAAGAAGAACGTAAATTTTTCTCTTCGACATCTCTAATGAAGAGCATAAAGTGAATATAAAATACTTTCATTTACGTAAGTAGCGACAATAATAATACACATCCATCATTGAAATATACAGGTATTAGAAAATTATTGCAATTATTTTTAATTGTTACGAGAAAGGAAAGGAGATACAAGAAAATTAAATAATTGTGATATTTTACAGAAAATTATAGTTCAAGTATTAACGATAGTGAAACTGTGTGTTTTCAACGTGTCAAAGGGTTAACGCGAGCTTCACCGATTCATCTTGTTTGTCGTATTCAAACAAACTGACGAAGAACTTCCAACAATTGTCACGGACCAATTATATCTCTCTCTCGAAATAGCGCTGCTATTTCCTTCGAGCGAATCGAGACACAGTTTCGAGGCGCAATTCTCTCGACGATCGACCTACTGGCCTGTTTCTCTTCCCTTTGGCACTGGCACGAAACAGAAACCGTTCGTCTGGAAATCCTTGCCAGACGACGACGACTCGTCCTGCCTTCCCGCAGACGAAAATTTACAGCCACGCTCGATCCGTTTCAGCCTCTTTCTCTCTCTCTCTTTGTTTCTTCGCATCGCGCTTCGAGACCTCTTTCGAGAACTACGATACACGCGTGTGACCACCATCCGTTATCGGATTTGTAATTTGCGTTTCGCGCGATATCATCCTGCCTGATTTCATCTCGTCTGCGCTAGATCCCGCTCTAGTCTCTTTCTTTCGAGCATTTCTTACGGGATTTACGGGCCGAGTTGCTTGACGAGCAACGTAGTCACTTCAAAATTGGCGCCATAATGCTTGCGTGTCACGCAAAATGGAAGAATACAGTATTATTAAACGATTATAGTAAAACTTGTTAAATTGTCATTATACTTTTCGTTAAGAATCAATATTAATATACTTACACGTTTAAATGTTATATTTAATACATAAATATTAATATAAGTATTGAATATTATATTTAATACTTAAATACTAATATAAGTATTGAATATTACATTTAATACTTATATACTTGTATATTATTATACATTTAATATTATATACTTGTATATAATATTATATACTTTTTTATTATAATATTATATATTTTTTATTATAATATTATATACTTGTGTATAATATTAGACATTTAATACTTATATATAATATTATATTGTATATAATATTATACATTTGATACTTATATACTTGTGTATAATATTGTACATTTAATACTTGTATATAATATTATATATAATATTGTACATTTAATACTTATACAGAGTGTCTCACGTGATATCGATCCAAGTAATTTTCTCTTAAAACGCAAGCTTTATTTGAAATATGTTCCTACACAACATTCCTATATGTGGAATTTAAAACGTCTGCATAAGAAGAAGAAGAAGAAGAAAAAAAGGAAAAAGGAATATTTAATCTTGAAAAATTTTGCGACAAGTTGTGCGCGTACGTTTCGCCGTGGTTTCGCGAATTCTGAAACGAAATGAAATTCCACGCGAGACCGTTCGAATAAAACATTGCAACGAAGTTAATCGCTCGCAGCGACTTTTCGATTCGAACTTCAATTCAATTTTGGAGGAGAGCATCACGACATGAGAAACACACGTGAAGAGAAAAAAAAAGAAGAAGAAAATTCTACTGGAACGGAAAAAATTTCGTTCTTGGACGAAAATTAAAATTAAAATTGTTCTCGAATTGTTTTCAGATATTTCGCTTCGTGCTTCGTAAGCTTCGACGCTCCGCGAATGATCGCGAACAAAAGAGTCACGCGGTGTTGCGCGAGTTTTTACCCCCCGGTTGTATCGGCGAACTATACAGCGATTTACCGTGCCGTTCGAAAAGAATTCGCCAGCGACTTGGCCAAAAAAATGGCCGGTGTCGCGAGTTTTTCCGTATTTCTGACGGAGAAAAGCGTCGCGTCGTCGCTGATTTATCGGAATTATTCGCCGCGAGAACGCGGTTCGTTACAGAAAAAAAAAAAAAAAAAAAAGAAAGAAGAAAAAAAAGCTGTGAAAATCCCTGGTTTCCCATTTTTTTTTCTTCTCTCTCTCTCGTTGAATTAAACATTATGACGGGATATATCGACGTTCGTTCGAATTTTAGCTGAACAAAACGTGCCACGTATTATTATTTCAAAGGGATGACAGCTGTTTCAGGCGTTACGAGATTTCCATTACAAATGCTGCGAGTTTAATTCGTTCAATTTTGGCGGGGGCGGGGGGGGGGGGAGCATGGTAATCGGCATAGTATTTAATCAGTGCCAATTTCAAACATGCTCGGTACCAATATCGAATTGAATATAGTGCAACAATTATTGACTGTGATTAAAACTCACTAACTCCAAGCACGAAATTTATATTTATATTTACATTTATATTTATATTTATATTTACATTTACATTTACATTTACATTTACATTTATATTTATATTTATATTTATATTTATATTTATATTTATATTTATATTTATATTTAATTATATTTAATAACAGGCTATGTTACA
>WIUT01004260.1:0-17550 GCA_010645135.1 Tetragonula clypearis | reverse complement strand
TCATCAAATAATTCTGAATTATTATGGATTATTAATTGAAGAATAAAAATTATTGTTCCAACGTGTAAGATTACAATAATTTTTATTCTTCAATTAATAATCCATAATAATTCAGAATTATTTGTTGATCTACATTTTTACTCGATAAAGACTATCAATATAACGTTATTAAAAACGTAATAATATAATTTTAATTACGTTATAACGTAATTAAAATTTAAAAAAAATTCTGATTCATACGAAAATTACATATTTATAAGTAGAAAATATTCACTTACAGTATAATTCTGTGTAATGTTACAGTGAACAATTTGTTTACTCCAGTGTCCAAAATATAGAATCTACTAGGAAAATTTAAAAATCAATGTCCCTATAACTTTGTTCTTTAACATCAAATCAGTTGATATATACAAAAAGCTATATTTAAAAAAGAGAGAGAGAGATCTTAAAATTAATTAATTCAACCTACAATTCCTTGTGCTCGTCTATGACCCAGTTCGTGGGTTGTAGAATCTTATAGAAATGACTAGTCATTTCAAAAGTCCTTTATCTTTAGATAACGTAATTCAAACGAGCTATAAATCACACAATAAAGGACTTTTCAAACTGATAGGAAGACGAAGATTTAGTGGATTATTCATGACTAAAATCAGTGGATAAATTAATGAATTGTATATACGACTTTTATACACTATTGTTATTTTTTTATAAATGTACAAAAATCTCTATAAAATTAATACTTTTTTTATTTCCTTTAATTCTGCTGTCAAAATCCCCACAACGAAATCTTAACTTTCATCAATTCCAATTATTCGTTACATATTTAATATGCGTGTTTTACACGAGCAATCGTCAAATGTTTATATTTTAACATTAATATGTGCGTCTTAACCAGGAAGATAATTTACTAAATAAATAATTAACTAACAACAAACTAATAACTAAAGAAACAATTCTCCTGTTTCATTCTTTTCAATAATCTTCTTTGCGAACTTGTGAAAGTTATTGAATAACACGAATCAGTAAAAACTTAAAAAAAATAAATTTATTCCTTCTTTATTCCTTCGTTTATTGTTGAAAAATTAACCACAAAAATATGAAATTTTACAAGTCGAATTTTTGTTTGTTAAATTTTTTTTTGAAAACTCAATAAAATTCGAGGATTTTTTTCCAGATTTGACTTTGGATAAGAGTCTCGAGTCTTAATCACATATTATTTTATAGATTCGAAACAGAGTGATAAATGTTGCTTTTAATTATTTATTAATTTATTAACTGTATGGTTAAAATTAAGATATAAAGAGTATATTCATCAAATATAGGATAAACAAGATTCAATCGAATTATAACGATATGACAGTCGATTTTTTAAAATAATTAATAATTTTAAATTTAATATATTTATATTTATCAATAATTGCTTAAATTCATCTAAATTTATTTAAAAGAAAAAGAAGAGGAATCCAGTACGTAGAAAAATAATGATAAATTGGAAATTTAATTAAAATTTTTGTTTCAGCAATTACAAAAAATTGGAACGAACGTAAATACTAAGCAACAATATTCTATCTCAAAATAAATTTCGAAGAATTACGATTTTACACACTGTGCAGTATGTACAATTTACTGTGTACAAATTTTTCCAAACAAATTCCTTCATTTTCCTTCATCTTCTTTTTGCATCACAATTTGAAAATATTCTAAAATGTCCCGAATTTGCTTTAAAACTCTTTGATTTCATTCAAAGTTTAATTTCAACTTTTAGCCTTCCAATAGTATTACTATAGGTGACTATAATAATTTACGTTCATTACTACAATTTATATTTTCTATTTTTGTATATTTTTCTCGTGACAAATTTCGTAATACTGTACGATTAAATAAAATTATAATAAGTCAAGTAATTAAATTCAACTTCAACTTCGTTAAAATTTCAATTTCAAATAGAAAAAGATAATAGAATAGTCTTCGTCGTACGACAAGTGCCTTCGTCAAACACAAACAAGTTAATCTACACAATTACTACGTACACATTGTTACAAATGAAACGTTCAAACATTACACATCATACAAAAGCATCTTCACTTGGATATCTATCATACACACACACACACACACACACACACACTCTTCTCTCACCAATACTTACGTTCTCTTCTCACAATGTTCTCACCTGTTTCGTTCCCTTATATATCAACTGAATACGTTTCCACGTGTAACGTGATCACACTCTTACCTCCTTAATTCGGAACCTCGAACAGTATACACGAAAACAACCCCCGGAAACACGGGGGTCGAGGGTGAATCAATCCGCGTGAATGTATTCGTGTGTCGCTCGCATCAAGCTCGAAATTTTCGAGTGCCGCTATCGACACGTCGCGCACCTTGGAACACCGATAATGTAATAGATTTGCCGATGGAGAGGAGCCGAGGCGTATCGCAAGCGTGCAGGGCACCGTACAATACGATCGATTACTCGTTCTTAAGGGCAGCAGCGTCTCGTCGTCAGCAATTGCTTGCCATTCACGGGACGATATCGCGCCACTTCGGGATCGTTGCTCAGGGAAAGCTTCTCGACTCCATCCACTAATCCATCGAGCCATCTCTCTATCACCTTTTTTCTCTCTGCTCTCGTCTTTTTTTTGCTCTCTCGGTTTATTGGTTTCGGCTATTGGTTATCCGCTTAACGACACGATCTTCACCTCAGACTTTCTATACTAATTTGAACGAACGACGCGAGAATTAGAATTTTCTCTCTTCTCTCAAACCCTCCGACTAGTATCGTTGGATTCTCTATGTAACATTATTAAGAAATTTGTATGTTCTCTGCAATAAAGTTGAATTTATTACTCCAATTTGATTAATTTTGAAGAATTGAAACGATTCGATTAAGCAGAAAATTGTAAAATGCTATATAATTCGAAATTTTGACAGTCATTAATGCAACACTCGTGACATCAGTTAACCTCTTGATCGCCGTGCGCGTATTAGTACGCGCCAATCCCTAGATAAAAGCGAAATTAATTTCAATTTTTTAACAGTGACATGTAGAATCATTTTCTATCACTAAAAAAAATCGAAAAATATATATATTCTTCCTTGATTTTGGATTTATTCGAAAAAAAAGGCAGAAAACAAAATTCGCGCGCGAAAATTCCACTCTGCCCAACTATTTACTTCGAAGCATAAATAAATATTAGTTTCATTGTGTATAATATATATGTGTATTTTTTAGATTATAAATTTATAACATTTAAAATTTAACAAACATGCATATAACTTTTTTAATTTTTTTAATATTTAGTATTTGATCTATTGTGTGGCAATCCTAGTGAAAGTCAAGTGTCTTTTTTTTTGTGCAAATTATATTCTAATTGATTGTGGCTCGCCAATTATGTAAGTAAAAAAATATTTAAATTATTTATTTATTAGTAAAAGCACATTTTTCTTAAAATTACGGCAAGCTGATGCGCGGTCCTTAAAAAAGTTAGGTTGTGAATGCATTTATGCATTTAAAGGAAGCTTGTTTTCTATAATATCTGGTACGTAAAATAATTTTCTACCGAGACTCTATCTTCTTAGCTATATTTTCAGAAATGTGAATAAAAGTCCTAATGACAATTAAATACATAGTTTTCGAGTCTTTTCTCTCAGAAATTTAATATCGGAATATTGCAATTATTATTAATCACGTTGAATTTAAATGCAACATAATCTTTAGAGATTGCAGTTTCGTAGTTTAGTATTTCTTCATATAATTACAAAATAGATTCAACACTAATAATACCAAAGTGATTAAAATGACAAATTTATAATTTTCGTTAGAAAGGGGTAGAACTATTTAAAGATTTAAATAATTTTTTCATAAACTACGCAAATAAAAGTGTTTCCATTTATATCTTCACATTATATCTTTATATTAGAAAGTTTCTCTATTTCTTGGACTTCGATGGAAATTTTATGCTTTAATCGTTGATTCGTGATTCTAGCGTTAACTATTTTTTCTTCATATTTCAATATGGAGGATCACCAGACGGAGAGTCATTGAAATAGAACACCGTTGTTGCCACTAATTCAATTTTCAAAAGAGCACCAGTTAACGACGTAGGATTAAGCTTAAGAACAAATTCTAATGAACTGACCAATCGCTAATTAATACAATTTAAACGTACAAGTATTATTACTGCACTAAAAGCACTTGTCTTAATTCAATTGAAGATCTCGCACGCCGGGACAATTACTGACGCTTCGCAAATCACCTCGGCGATAAACTCGGTGAAACTCGGCTCGTTTCGAAGCAGGAAGCGAAGCATTCTTTTGTTGAAAATTTCATCGTTCGTTCAATTGTTCGCTTTCGAACGAATTCGACTTCGTACAGATATTTAAACCGGACGAAATTTCTATATCAGATTTTCGAAAGAGAAAAAGAAAAAACATATGCTGCACGGCATATCGAGGTAGCTCACGGCATTTCTATTATCTCGTGTAGTATCCTGCTCAGGCTTTCTCCCAACGTAAATAAGCTTCGCGCGTTTTCTCTCTCTCTCTCTCTCTCTCTCTCTCTCGAGCTATAGGCAGGATTTCCACGCAGTTTAACGCAAATAACATCAAAAATCGTTTTGGCTGTGGAGAGAGTTGCTGCTTCTCTTTCGCTGTTTCACGGTGTTTCGCGATTAAATGAAACGTGAACTAACCCGGCGCAACAAAAGTTAAATTAAAAGTGACGCGATCGAAAAAGATGAGGCGAGCGATACACGCGAAACAGCTAGCCCGACTATGCGTGGGGAGCTGTTGTACGTATCGAATAATTTTCAATAGGCGAAATCGAAACTGAACCGAATCATCGTTCAACGAGGCACGATTAAAAAGTAACAAGTTATATCGATATCTCAGCGTTGATATTAGACAATACTTAATGGTTTTAACGAACGAAGTCATTAGTCTATATATGTCAAGTGTTTCAATGTTTAAGCCAAATACACTCGGCCATGAAAAACATGCTTCTTTCCCTTTGTCTCGTGACGAGTATACTGGAAAATAATGACTCGTGTAGTAAAGGAAATTTGCATTTGCTGTTAAAGTAAAATTTATTCGAAAATACATTCGAAATTATAACACACATTAGAATACTTTTCGGACGAAATTAAGAAATTGTTACATAATTCCTTGCGAAATAGTACAATGAAATAATACAATTCGTTTATGATAGAATATTTATAATAAAATATGATTTTATAAAAGTAACTAGAAAATTTGGTTTTGTTTCAATTGCACAGCACTTACTCTGCTATCGAGCAGCTTAAAAATGATTAAACACGCAACTGAACGTTTTCAAGATGAGATCAAACACTTTAAAGGGTTAATCTGCCACGTTGCCTAATATGCAGAGATTTTTGAACGAGTAAGTAGTTCTATTGCTTTTGAGTATACACGTATTGAAGACAAATTATATAATTGGAGTTCATTGATTCTCTCCTAATGATTTTCCATTCGTATAACAGTAGCTTGGGTTAAATAAGTGGATTTAATTAGCAGGAGTTCATTTCATTGGTTAAGAGTTCATTAATTGACTAAAATTTGATTCAAATAAACGTAATTCCGCGATTGTATTTCCAGACATTCTATGATCATCAGCTTTTTATATATTGTCAAATTAACAAAGACATGTTGTTGTATCAAAGAACAAAACGTTCCCAATATGTAAAATTAGAAATGGAAATAAAATTAGAAGTAAATAAAAATTTTAAGTAATTAAATATTCCATAACAGTATAACGAGTATGACCCGCATTTACGGATCAATAAATTTATCTGTAACTACTCGTAAATATTGTAGAAGCAACATTTCGCAAAAAAGTTTCATTATTCTTGAAACTAGAATATCGCCAGAGGTTTCAGGAAGACCGCGACAAAAAGTTTATGAAATTGTAATTTTCGAAATATAATTCTCAAAATGCGATCGTTTATTCAAAAGAAAAGATATAAGTCAAACACAACGAACGTAAAAAATTTTCTAAATACCTTAACAAATACTTTAATAAATTGATCCTCGATAATGGCGACTGGAAGGCATCTAATTCTTCATACACACATGAACAAAAATGACATAACTGCATCACTCGCCACATTCACGCATAGAGTACACACTTTTTCCTTTACCAGGATTTTAGATCTTCCCACGTTTATTCCTCTCCAACGAGGTGTGAATATCTTGAAGATGCGTGCTAAGAATAATTTAGAATAGCAGAAGCGTGGATATTTTTTTCTCTCTTGATTGATATTTGATCTCTTTATCGAATCGACCCTCGGCCTCGTGTGATTTTGCCTTTTCTGATTTTGTTCTTTTTTTCCCAAAAATGAGATCGGAGCTGAGGAGCACAGCGTGGAAGAACATCAGGCTGAATGCACTTCAACGAGTGCTCGACGCTCAATTGGAGGAAATAATTTTTTTTAAAAAGCATTTCAGGCGTGGAAGAAAAGAATTATGATAGGCGTAGTAATTCAGACTGATTCAGATTGATTAATCAACAAGATTCTTGCAAGTTTAGTCGTTTCGATCGCGCCACGTATATCAATTGGCAGGCTGTTTGGTTAGCTGCATGAGGGATTCGGAACAATCGAGCATGATGCAAGGTGTCGAAGTAGATGCCAGTCGTGTCTAACATCGCGTGTCGCGTTGTAAGCGTCGAGGATCACGATCGACACGTCAAGCATCTTGAAAGCTGACAATGTTACGAGAGAGGGAGAGAGAAAGAGAGAGAGGGGTACACGTTACAGAGCAAACAATACACAGCCGAGCTTCAACAGTAGACGGATACCGTCTTATAATTTTCGTGCTAAAAACGTTTGCATCGTTTTCCGTTTCATCCGCGTGAAAGATCGGACAACATTTGCGCATGTGCTGCGATACATACAAAACGCGATTACCGCCTGACAAAAATATCGATTTATCGCCGTGCGCCACGATTACGTATATTTCCAACAAAATCATGCGAATATTTCGCGACCGGTACTCGCGTGGACATTCATTTCTCTCTCTCTCTCTCTCTCACTCTTTCTCCTTTTTTTTTTTAAATATCGGATCACTAATGAAAATCCATTTCGATTGAGCGCATCAGTGCTTATTCGAGCATTGTGAGCCAATTCCGGTAAAAATCGCGAATTGCTTTCTCGATATCATCTGCATATACCATGTACCATTGGAAACGCTTAACGATCTCTAGTTAAAGGATAAGTAAAAATTGGTTAACACCACGAGATTAATATATTTTCATTAGTTTTTACACGAAGGGATCCGCACTCTTTGTTACAAGAGCAACATGGCACGTACTAAATTGTTTATTCAATATATTTTACAATTTGTAAATAGCGAAATAATATTGAAGCGTCACAGCTTCAATTTTTGTTGGAAAAATTACTACTCCATTTGCTTATCTGTAATGGTGTCATTTAATTAATTTTATTATATTAATTTGTAATTAATCAGATACTAATTACAAATTAATAAAATAATGGGTTTTTTGTATAAAACAAAGGACAAAAATAATAACTAAACACACACAAACACACACACACACACACACACATATATATATTAAGTAAAGATAGACTTATATGTCTTTTATTTTTGTATATAAAATTATGTACCCTACTTCAAATAAAATTCATGTTTTTTACCAAGTACTTCAATGTATAAAAGGAAACAATTAGTTCAATAATAAACATATAATAATTACTTCAACACCATGGTGTCTACATTAACAAGAATAAAATAAATTGTTCATAAATATAAAATTTGGTAAAGCAAGTTGTACCTGAAATTGGAAAATTTCCAATTATATCTTCAATTTCCAATTAGAAGTTAGATTTCCAATTTCCTTTATATATTCGTTTGAGATTAACAATCATCTTCATACTTATGAACGAGTAACTCACAATTGAAAACCAAGTTATTCAATCTTACTCTAACAAAAATAGTTACTTTTCTTTACTCTATATTTATGAAGACTATTAATTATATAAAATATGCAATAAATGTATATAAATTAAGAATAAATATCTTCAGACTGGGTGAGGTAACTAAAATTGAACGTTGAACTCCAGTGATTACTTATGATCCAATAAAATCAAATGTGGATTCTATGATATCAGTATAATACTGATTCTATATAATCAGTATGATATAAGAACAAAAATTACATATGGGAAAAAGAATTTTGAACGATTGTTTATTGCGGATGACTGATTGTGAGTTTCAAAAGTTAGAGAAGCATGAGTTCAGGTGTGAAAGAGGAAAGAGAGATCAACCATTGAAGAATGTAGATGTATATACATATTTTGAAAATGATTGAATCAAGAGTGGAAAATAAATTGTAAAATAGAGAACAAGAATGAAGAAGATGTATGTCTATTGAATTGTTTTGCATTCTATGTTTTAGTATTACTTTTAACATTTCACTTTATAATATAATAATTTGCAATATAATATTGCAATATACTTAATAGATGTAATAATTTATAATATCTGATATATTAAAATTTTATTACTCGATTATTTCTGTCTGTTATTTTATTTTAATGTTGACACTGCCTCTTCTTTCACCATAAAAGAAATTTCCCTTTTTTAATAGCTCGAGATACGAATTATGATTTCAATTAAAAGGAGAGAGCAAATTAGGTTTGAGTTTGTACTTGAAATTCAAAGTCAGTTCTTTAAGTCGTTAGTTAATCAGTACAAATTAGTTATACAGTCACGTATTAAGTATTAAATGAAAAAAAAACGTCGCTCTTTGTTTTTCATAAAGAATTATTTGCAGCATCAATTACACGACATCAATTATCTGTACAACTATTTTATAATTTCACTATTTTACATCTTAAACAATTGTAACAGATTACAATACCTAACTGCCTACCTTAAGTAACATTAAATCTATTTCAATAGAATATGCATAATGAACATTAATGTAAGATCAATTTCGCAAAATACTCCAATCCCGAAGAAAGCGAGATATATTTCATCACAACGAAATGGCCGATATCTGTGACAAAAAGAAAATCACTTCTACTCATATCCACTACTTTGGAACTTAATGAGATCTCGTTCTCGTTGCAAAAATGAATCTGCAATAGCATGACTCGCTAATCGAATTTTTCGATTAATGAGAAACGCCTTTTTCCGGCGATTCGTTTAATTAGAAACATCTTCGTTTTGCCAGTGAAACGAAATTACAGCTATAAATTTCAGATTAAATACAAACGTATCGATTTCTATTATTTTCATAGACAACAGGACTGTGTTGTTTCAGCTCTACTTTAAATCTTTTTCGCCGTTCGATCGGGAAAAATTTCTCGCTCGATTAAGCCTTCATCAGGCTCACTTTTAGAAAACACACGCTCGATATTTTCATTCCGTCATCGAAACCGAGTGGTTTTCTCGGCCCGAACACGCAACAGAACCTGTCGCGTAATCGGATTCAATCGATCGCGCATGAAACCACGCTTCCCGGAATATAGTGACACATTCCTTGGGCCATATATTATCAGGAATTAAACGTTCTTGAAAAACCGGCGGATGAAATATTCACGGCTATTGTATCCATAATTCGATAGAAAATAGCCTAACTTTTCTTTTTCACCGCCGTTCAGCGCTGCTTTGATTAATGACTCAACACGTACAAATATCAGCACGACGATCAACCTGTTAACCGGAGGAGACGAATTAACTCGTCGCTTGTTTCGTCGATCTCTCTGACGTAATCAGATTGCCGATTTTCACGCAAATAGACGATTGTTTTATTGCAATAGCTTAATACTACAATGAGCATTACATTTTGGGCTATTTGTAAATATATCTTTACGTACTATATGTGTGTTTCTGCAATTTTAAATTTCTTCTTTGAATGAAACAAAAGTCCACAGTGTTTAATAACAGTGTCTGGAATTAGGAACTTCGTGTGAAATTGTTTCATAATTTCCGTGGGAAATAAAATATACATTTACATTTTCAAGAGTTGACCAAGTCGAATATTGTTCGCCAATTTTTAATACTTTTAATATGACACGGCATTTTCAATTTCGTGTAATGCTTCGCTCAAACCGATTCTATTCAATCTATTAAAAATCAAATGTTTATTTAACGTAATATTTATGCCCATTTATATTAATTGAAACGTATAATAACGAAGACATATTAATCGAATATCTAAAATTTCCTTTTGCAGATAGAGAGCTAATATTCTAAAAAATAGAATTTAATAATATTCTGGAAAATTAAACCCAAGTAGTTTAACCTAAACCTAACTCTCAGACCGCTCAACTGGATCACTTTTGATCCTCGTAGAATACTGCTTTCTGTGCTCATTGAAAATAAATAAAAAATCATAAATTTATAGGATATTTTCATTTTCTTCTCTTCCTTCACTAGATGATATTTAACATTTATAATTCTGACACGGATCGAAATGGCAAAACTTTGGTCGGCAATTCAAAGCTTAACCCTTCGACGATGGGATTTTCTTTTGAAAATATGTATTTGTATGCATAAGCGATGACGACTTGTTGTTAGAATGAATGCATTCACTTTCAATTTGAAATCAATTGTAACAAAATGGCAAATACCACCGGTATCTTTTTATTTTTTCTCCTGGTACCAGCATATTTTTATACATGACGGAAAATTAAGAAATAGAAGAGTTAAAAAATAAATATTAGAATCTAGTTAATAAATATTCCAAGATTATTATTTCCATTACATCTCGGAAGAAAGTTCGTATTTATCTAACTAAAACTGTCACTGTATTATAATTGTTATACTAGTTAATACAATTGCACAATTGTATTACACAGTATATTGAACATACGAATCCCTTAATCGACAAGTGAATTTTCTTAAAACGAGAAATTTGTAACATTCCTATAACAATATATTAATGAACCATTACTATATAACATTATAATATTACGATAATATATTATAATATAATTATTCCTATAATAAGCTCGTTTTCTTCACAAATGTAGGCACATACGTAGATACGCATTTAACAACTCTACTAGATTCTCCGCACGTGCATCGACTTTTATTAATATTCGTGGTGTTCGAGAAAATTAATAAATCGTGTAAGATTCACGGTTCACGTGTTAAAACTGTATTAATTCGTTCTTCCGCAGGGACCGAATTTTTAACTTTCCATTCATTCAGCGAGACAAGGCTTTGGTACTTCCTTGGAATTCGCGTACGACGAAGCGAATTCTACGTCCCAGTTACCCGTGTTATCACGCGCAGTTACGTTCTCTAACCGGATTTAATAAATTAGTCCGCTCCGCCCACGCTCCTTCCTCGTATTGGCCCCATCAATTCCGATGCCAAGGATTTTATGCGCCGGATATGTGCATACACGCCTTGGCAATATCTAATGGTCCGTGTTAAGACGGAATAAATTACAACCTTCTAGGGAAATTTCACCAGACTGGGCAATCCGGCTAACTGATATTACAACTTTCCACTGCAGAGTGCCAATCAGACACTCGACAACAGGATTTACGATTTTGTCACGAAATTGCACGCTTCTTCTCGTATTGAGAAACGTTAACGCTAACAAAGAATTGCTAAAACGGTCAAAACGACGAAAACTTTATCACTAGTTCAGTTCTGTCGCAAAATTGTCCTGATATTATAACGGAATTTTCATTATATTCTAAGGTCAGCTTCGAAGACGAAATTTTCGAAATTTCTGCATTGCGTATCATCAAGAAAAAACAAGAATATATTATATCCAGTGTTAAATATTTTGGTCGAATTGGTTCGGTTTCGAGCAACGTTATCAAAACACATTTAAAGTCGTACGAATGCACACAGCTTTGAGCGTCGAACGAAATTTTGTCTGCTAATATTCTGTTATAATTATCACGATGCTTCTCGTGATAACTTGTATACAATAATATAATAATAACACGTTTTCTTCCCCGTCTCTCTTCGTTTCGTAAAATTAACAGAGACAAATCGTTTGAGTTAACCCACCGTGGCAAATATTTCGTCACCTTGCAGAAAATTATTATGCGATTAAGATTTAGTTATTAATATTCTACTGTGCGATAAACTTAATGAAACGAATCGTTTAAGAAATTCCATCGTTATCGGGTCAAAGAGAAATTTCATAAAATCGTCTCTGCCTTTGGTGGAAACCTGTTTCAACGATCCAATCACGTTCGACTGGTTGAATCGCTCGAGGGAAGAAAATATATTCCTCTTGAAGAATGACAACAACAATTTTCATGTGGTTGCACGCCACGCCAAGCAATTTTTACTCACTTCGAGAGAGCGAATCACGTTAAACGAGATGCACGCTATATATACTAAAATCGCGTGTGTTTCGAAAACCCCGGGCGAACTAATCAACTAATTTCCCCCCCGAAATTGCGAGTTAACGAGCTTTTGCCTGCGTAACAGGCCGGATCTCTTTCTACGCCGCGAAATAATAATAAATTTGCGTTTCTGCGCGACGCCTTCGCGACGCTTGCGTACATACGCATAAACATCAAAGCACGAACGCCGGAAGTTTCGTATTTAATTCATTTGCGTACGTTGCTTGCCAGAGCAACGTTCCCTTCTTATGGGGATTTTCTACGACTATTATTGTAAGACAGTTTAACCTCTTATTGCTACTATAGTGAGATTTAACCTTTTATTACTACTTTAATAACCTTTTATTGCTACTATACCAGATTATCATGATTATATTGTTTAAGTTCAGGTCAAAGATTTAGCGTAGAAGACATTTAATGTAAGTATATTTCATAAAGATCGAAAATGCAAGTCAATATTATAGGAAATAGATTCAAATAAGGGTTCAAATAATTCACTCAAATAAGTAAGAGTTTTAATCGAGTACTGATCGAAATCCGGTTGAAATAAATGAAATTCATATAAACAGAGTCCTGTTAATAAATTTCAATATTCAGTGGGATTATATATAAAGATGGTATACTATATATTGATTTTTTAAATAAAACATGTGTATAAATAATGCAGTAAATATCTTGTAACTTTTATTACAATTATATTATCAATTATAACTTTTGTAACTTTTATTACACTTATATTACAATTATTCATAACTTGTAACTTTTATTATAATTATATTACAATTATTTATACAATTATATTATCAGATTGAGTCTAAATTTTAGCAATATAATCTGAACGTTAAACGTAACTAGCACTTTATACACAGTAGATCAAAAAAGTATCGGTGCACACAGTTTTCCTGCAATATTTTTGTGAAAACAAATGCCACATTAACAAAATCTGTTTCCGTAAACAGTTTATTACAAAAGCAACAATTTCCAATAATGATTTATATGATAATAATACAAGTAACATAAAAATTCCAGAATCACAAACGATATTGACATATGAGAGAGCTTCTTTTAATAACTGTACCATGTACTTCAACAGAATATATGATATATTTCAATATATGATAAACTTGAATGTGTGATAAACTTGAATGTGTGATAAACTTGAATGTGTGATAAACTCGAATGTGTGATAAACTTGAATGTGTGATATACTTGAATGTGTGATATACTTGAATGTGTGATATACTTGAATGTATGATATACTTGAATATAAAACATTTTTTATGACTTAAAGACAAGCGTCTTATCCTAATGTTGGCCCGATATCATTCGATAATACTTCATTATTTACAAAAAGATATTTTGTAATTTTTCTAATAACATTCCGCCATTATTAAATGCAGATCACGTGGTGGAATTACAAGTACGTCGATGTTTTTTTAACTCTCGAATTTTTATATCTTCTGTATTATTATTGTATAACTCGCTACTGAAAATTGTTACCGAGCACGTTACTTTTGTACATGGTGAATTATTTATGAAAACAGATTTTGACACAAAGACATCATCAAAATCGTGTGTCAATATTTCTTTGATCCTCGTAATTGGTCAAATGACTTATAAAAAGGAAGACTCTCTTACAAAAGGAACATTAATAATAACCAAAATAATTTTTAGACAATAAGAAAAAAAAATTATACTTCCATTTTTTTACTAAATTTAAATGAACGAAGGAAATAACAATGAATAGAGAATTTTCAATCAAATTTGTGAACTGATCATTTGATCGGGCATTAATAATATCATTTGATTTAGTGTTAATAATGTTACTGAAATTTCAAAATGTTACATGTAACACACGCAATTATTTATAAATATGTATGTTGCATATTATGTATATTTTCATATGATAAACATTTGCGAGATAAACCGGATTAAAATATTTTATTGGCCTGCAAGTTACTTACATGTATGCATGTCTCGTATGTTTTCAATAATCTTTGACACTTGTCACTTACCTAAAACAGAAAATGAATAATACGATTAGTTATGTGTAGTTGAACAGCAGAGAAAAATGAAATATTATGCTGATATGAGAAAATATTGAAATAAATGCCTGATATTGTACATTTATATAAATCGCAAATTACATTCTTCGGACGATGCAAAGGACATGTAAACATTTTTTCTCAATTTCGCTTAACCATTTTAAGAACGATGCCTGATGTTGATCTAAATTATTTAATAATTTCAATAAATTTAAATTAATAATTAGATGGGTTTAATAATAATTAAAAGTTATAATAAAAAAGACACGATCATTTTCATTATAACTGATACGCAAAAACGTCTTATACAAACATTCGCAGAAGCATTAGGCAATGAATATTGATTGATTGACACCTGAAGATTGCCAAATTTAAATTGAATTTTTAATTATTTCATAAAACGGAATACCAATTTTTGTTCTACCATATTTCCCCATAAAATGTCGTTGAAATTTTTTTCATTATCCATATTTTTTACAAACGAAAAAATATCACGCACTTTTGAGAAATATGCGGGCACTTGTGCTTCTGTGCTACATACGATCGCAATATCGAAATTAATAATTTCACGAGATAAACAGAAATATTTCTTTTTTTAAAGAGAATATTGATATGCACCAAAATTATAGGATTCCATTAAAAAAAAAAAATGAATTTAGTCTTCTTCAAACAAATTAATATTCAAACAAACAAATTAATATCCATCAACAAATAAACAAATTAATTATATTAATTAGATTAACACTGTTTCTCTCCGAGACCGAACACGTTTCGTTTAAAATATTATAA
This sequence comes from Tetragonula clypearis, assembly GCA_010645135.1. Lineage (NCBI taxonomy): Eukaryota > Metazoa > Arthropoda > Insecta > Hymenoptera > Apidae > Tetragonula > Tetragonula clypearis. The sequence goes on along the minus strand of WIUT01004260.1, from coordinate 2,351 downwards.
AAAGTTCTTTCATAGTAAACGTTCGTATACGCTCTGTGAGTCAGTATACATTAATTTATCGCAATTTATGTGAATTTAAATTTAATTCGAGAATGTGAAAAATGGATGAAATACGTGGTATTTCGTAATTTCACAAATTTATTAAAAATTATGCAATCTCGTCGTTACGGATACGAAGAAGTTGACGATTATAACCATAAAATAAATTATAACCAAAAAACAAATTTATTTCTTTGTACAAAACGGCATGATCAGTTTGCAATTGTCAGAAATATTTCATTCAAAGTGTGTCGTATTAATGAACATCGCATTACGCATTGCACGGCGCACAGTGACTTACGAAACTTTGATGCATATATTATGCGCGGTATACGAAACATTTTGAAATTTTATTAACACTGTAAGTGTAATTATATTATACTTATATAATTTGAAGCCAATCTGTGTACAGGAGTTAAAAGATATTCATTGCAAACATAATAAAAAGTTTCTTAGTAAAAACTAAGTATAGCACGAATATCTCAAGTTGTGTTCTGAATATTGAGGTTTACTGGTAAAATAAATTATGGCTGTTTAAATATTTTTCTAACAGTATGACATATACGAATGTCTTGTAATTTTTATCATGTTTTCAGGTTTGTTTTCAAACTTGATGAACATAATCATGACAGTTAGCTTTTGACGTTATTAAAAATACATCTGTAAGTATTCAAATATTTTTTTTGAACGATGGTATATATTAAAAGTTATTTGATTTGAAAATTATTTTTATTTTCAATGATTGGAGAAATAGCACTATCACTTGTATACTTACAAACATATAACGATAGTAACAATAGCTGTTGCAATTTGCAAGTTATACTATTTGTAAAATTTCAAAAATGTTTTGCATAATACATTATATATTTGTTTCTACAAATATTCATTATGAAATAAAATAATAAAATCTAGTAGAATAATATAGTATTAATACACTAAGTAATTATAGCATTATGATACAAATATTATATTCATTATATTGTACATTATATTATATTTATTCCTAGAAATATTCCGATACTTTCGTGAGCAACTGTATGTATTTTGTTTCTAAATGTAAGGAAGTTAAAGACTCGTTTACATTAATGCGCAATTACTTAATCTGCCTGGAATGTAACAGTAGTTCAATAAACGTAAATTCACACGTGGAAAATTCGATTTTAGTTTTCCTAGAATTTGTTCAAATGAGCTATTTCAGTTAATTCGAGAGGAGAAAGTTACAATTTAATATGTTCAAACTGTTTCCATCGTCTCGTTCTTTGTCGAGCTCATTCATCAGTGAAATCTATGAAGTCTCTGCTACACGCTCATATTTACGTCAAAACGTTTCCATTTACTTGCAAACCTATAACCGACAAAAACGCCTTTTGCTCTCAAATGTTAACAATTTCCCTCCGCGAAGGAAATTCGCTGCCAGAGCTAGCTGCTTGAAAATTGTTTAACTTTCTTCCCGATATTTATCAAAATATTTGCTTACTCAAATTTAATAATTCTATGTACAGAGGAAAACGCGATAGCTCGTTTAACATAGTTAATGCAAGATGTGCAGCGCGTAAAAAAATTCTACTTCAAAGTTGTTGTTGTTTTTTTTTTTTTCTTTAATTTGGAAAACGTACTGCAGTTGCATGTCGCTCATTTTGTCACGTTTGTCATGTTTTTGCTCATGTTCCTTAATGCAGTAATTACGGGTAAAGAGTAAATATTTCTTTACGAAAGCTATTACGGTGGTACGCAAAAATAAATTTTTCACGTAGAAAGAGATCTAATGAATGTCTACTCCCTCCCGTGTTAGAAATTTGAAACAGTTTTAAACAGTTGAAAATTTTTGACAAAATTCGATTTCGATGCACGAGCGCATGATATGACTTCACAAAAGATATGACACTTTCTATGTGTATTTCGACAATATTTAAGCAAGCATTCTTCAGTTGATTATCGTCTTTCGAAGAATAAATAATATTTCTGTAAGTTTATTACGGGATTATTAAAAACTAATAACACTTTTAATTAATTACTCAAATTACCAGTTATATTAAGTGCTAAAAGAACAAGTCGAGATGTTACTATTTAATCAACGTGTCAATTGCTTTCTATTCTGGAATCATCGTAATCAAAGACGTAGTAGCAATAAACACAGAAAGTCCGACGGATGTAATAGCAAATCAAGTTTCAGATGACCATCAAATGTTAAAACACGTTCGGCAACAATTGCTACTGTTATTACTCCAGCAAAACCTTGAACTTCAACACTGTTTGAATGTTAGAGAAATAATATCTGGTAGCCAATTTGCAAAATCAAGGATATAAAATCT
>WIUT01004259.1:0-17553 GCA_010645135.1 Tetragonula clypearis | reverse complement strand
CTACCCGTCGGTAAAGTGTTAACTGGAAGCCAGTAGATTGTTTTGTAATGAAATATTTAAATACCAGTGCTGCTCTATATTTTCAATATGAAATATTTTCATTCCTTATAATAGACAAGTGTCTTTCACGTATCGTGTATTTCAATCACTTATTCATCTAGTTTATTGCTGCTCAATGTTTCTAAGTGTATAATTATGTAACTAGCTTCGAGGTAAAGATTGTCACGTATCAAGTATTGAGTGGTTTTTGTTAATAATTTAATTCCGGGAATATGAATTTGAAATTACTGAATTATCGTCATTAATTCGCGAATAAACGAAATAAATTGTAGAACATGAAATAGAAATTTGATATTCACTTTAACTTAATTACTGTTCGATAAGTAATTCTCTGCTTTTGCGAATAAAAGAATGCAAACGTCAAAGTATAAATTATTAATCAAGAGGGACACTTGTTATATCTTTTGCGAAATCATTGGACTGTCTATGAACTTAAATTGTTATTACACTCGTAATACTAGATATATATCTTGTTGTTTATTATTATAATACTGTCAGATGGTGTGCTATATAATAATTGCTGTTTGGACGTCATTTTGTATCAACAAAAAAAAAAATTAATTTGAAACATCTTCTTAGAAATCGGATGTTAGAAAATCAAAAAAATACTTTATAATAATTATAAATGTTATTTTAGAATTTCTAATTACAAGTGCTAATTTTTAACTTTTAATTGCAATCACGTTTACGATATATTATCGTACCTAGGTGACTATGAGAAATAAAATCATTACAGTTTAATTTGATCATAATTTTATAGTTAAAATAAAATTTTTAAATGATGAAATAATATATTATTAATATGTATGGCTTTGTATGTTTGTGTAATGTATATATATATATATATATTTTTATGTATGTATATATTAGAATTAACTCATTATTAATTCATTAATTCATCAGTTTAAACTCAGACTGTACGTTATATTTCAATGCAAAAAGAAATATTTCTTGACTATACTGTAATTTTGCAAAAATAAGTATGTCATTATATATGGTGTACATTTTACATTCTGATTCTAGAGAAATTTATTTGCTATTTATATTCTTATTTTATAAATTTTTTTAAACTATTAATTTGCATTTGTGATCTGATATAAATAAAAAGTAAACGTTTGAATTTACTTTGAGTGTAAAAAGTTCTTTATCGTAAAAGAAGTATTACAGTACAGATGTTTCATTCTATCTGTAAAATCACTTCCTCTCGAAGGAATCTTATATAAAGATTTCAATATCAGCACTTTAAACAGAATTGTATGGCCTTTTTTTATATATTGCGAACATTTTTAACAAATTTAACGAATATGTTTGACTATCGTTTGAAACTTTAAACGGTTTCGGTAAGTGATTCTTGAATCTTGAACGTTAATGTCAATTAAATGTAACATTTTATTTTACTTAGAAGAGAATCATTCAAAGTCGATGTACATGTAAAATTATAATTTTTTTTAATGAAATTCTAGGCAAAGAGAATTCTAACATAACTGTTATCACGTTTGTTGTTTAGTGGTGTAGTGTACGCGCCTTTCGTGTGCAGAAAATGCTCTAAAAAGAGAGTAGAGCGCAAAGAAATCATTACAGAGATTGTAGAGACTGAACAAAAATATGGAAGAGATCTGCAAATTATTCTCGAGGAATTCCACAGGCCTATGCTAAGAGCTGGCCTTCTCACGTCTGAACAGCTTGCAGCAATTTTTCTCAACGTAGAAGAACTTCTTGAACACAACCTGGTGCTCGCTGAGAAATTGAAAGACGCTGTGGATTTCGCTCAGGTAAACGAATAGCTTATTCAATATCATTTCCAATACCTGTTTTCCTTCATTGTACTATCCTATTATGCATTGTATCATTATATTGTATTGTTATATCGTTGCATTGTATTATCATATTTATTATAATCTACACTTAATAAGATTGAGAATTAATCGTAGTTGTATTCTCTCTTCTTCTATATATAATATTTCTATAATGTACAGTTAATTCAATATTTAATATTTAATTGTAAATAACGAAATTTTACACTGTACCTGTAGTTACACTATTGTCAAAATAGTTGTATAGCGTGGTAATGCAATTGTTAATTCACAGTACTTCAGCTGTGCCACAGCAGTCAAGCATTGTATCATTTTTTTTTTTTTTTTCAATTTTGAAACAAACGCATTTTAGTTGATACTTTTTTGAGGGCGTCTGCACAACTTGTGGATGAAACTATTTTAATGAAATAAAATATCAACAAAATATTATCTTTTTAATAAATACAAATGTTTTCATAGTCTACTTTTATTCTGTCAACGGATGAACATTTCGACGAAGTTGAAAAAAGAAAAAGAAACGGGGATTCTGTACAAGATGAATAATAATTTCTGAATAATTTGTAGGAATCCGGGGATGAAGATCTTTTAACGGTAGATCTGGGAAAGACGTTTCTGGAATCTGAGCGGATGTTGCACGCGTTTGAAAGTTATTGTACCCGTCAAGGAAGCGCAAGCTTGTTATTGCAGAATCTGGAGAAGGAGAAAGAATTGCTGCGAATTTTTCTAAAGGTTTCACAGATGGAAAACACTGTTTTACGTAGGATGAATTTGAATTCTTTCCTAATGGTAAGGAGAACAGTAGAAGTCATTTATATTGCAGAACTACTTTCAGTTATATTATTCATATTATAAACTTGAATATTCCTGTTGAAAACTCAGCAAGTTTCTCATATAAAGTTATCAAAGAAATAATTTCTTCACAGGTTCCTGTTCAAAGAGTAACGAAATATCCTCTACTGCTAGCTCGATTATTGAAAGCTACGTCTTCTGTACGGCCAGACATTCAAGAAGCAAAGGAAAGACTAAAACAAGCACAGGCTACTGTAGAACTACACTTGGAGCACATGAATGCTGTAAATATACGTCATTGATCTGTATTATAAACATGATTGAAATAGACAAAATCACGGTAGATACGAATAACTATAATTTGAAATAAAATTGACAGTTTAAGCTTCGCGCGGGATTTTGTACAGAGTTTCGAAGAAGTTCAAATTCACTTGTTTAACTTAAACTTAAATTTTAATTTAATTAATGTAAATTTTTCGATCAGATTAATCCAAATTCATATAAAAAAAAAAAAAAACATTCAGTTCATTTAATTATTTCAGTTCTTAGACTTGTACAGCGTTTCAGTATTTGTTTTACATATATGTTTGAAGATATAAAAAAGTTTCAATCTACATTGAAGCAACAAAGAAATAAGAATTTGTAGCCTTATTCCCGGTCATATAGATCAAATATATTCGTGCAAGAGTTCCATGAACGTGTACGTGAACATATAAGGAGTAACATTAATTAATGTAATGTAAACAGGAAGCAAAGGATGTAACATCGACGAAACTCTGGAGAAGAATTTCAATTATTCAAAATGGTAGACGTCCCATCGGTGAACAGGATATGGTGAATATAAAATTGAGAAAGGTAATGCATTTGTTTTGAAATTTTTTTTTCTTTTTTTTTTTGTATCCAATTTCAGTCACGTCATCCGAGTTAAATGTATAAATTAATGCAACAATGAAATGACAGATGGCCGTGGAAGTATTGGAATGGGCCCACGATGAAGCGAAATTCGTATTAGAAGGACGACTTTTAGTTGCACAGCCAACAGACAACAATTGGAGACGCGGGCGTACTGTTAAACTTGCTCCTGTAACTGCTATGTTAGTTACCAATGGCAAGGTGTGTATCATTTTTTTTTCTTTCTATTTTACTTTTAAGTGGACAAACCAGTTGAAGATTGAGTGTAACACTGCTTATATATATAGTTGGAGTGAGATACTCTAACGAGTATATCACTGTGTATAGGGTATGGTACAATGTGCGAGTTTAAAAAAAAGAACTGAATAATCACCTGTTGACTGGTTACTGGGCACCGTGAAGAATTTCAGACGAATATGTTGTCGAGTTCAGCTCAGGTTTAATGCGAGTAACTTTTTAGTTCAGCACTGTCTGTGTAAATGATCTAGTCTCCTATGTTTTATATAAATTTTAAAAAAACTGTACATAGGTAGCGACGAGTGAAGTTCGTTTGGACGGTTGTGTGTCTCCAAAACAATATAAAAAAAGCAGACATCGGTCGGATAATCATCGCCGACCAGTAGGCATAACACAATAGTCAAAATACGCTTGCAAGTGTCAGCGACCGACATTTTAAAAACAATAGGTTTTCAGAATATTATAGGCTATAGACAGATCATCATTTCTTTCAAATATAAAAAGAAATATGAAAAGCAAGAATATTAAATATGTAAAAGGGCAATTCAAGTTCTGGCTCAGTTTTTAGTGCAAAGCGGAGAATATGAAATTAGCCGGTATTATTAAAATAAAATGAATATATGTAATAAATATATGAATATATATATATATATAGAGATATAATTACATGAATACATAATAAATTGAAATGAATTTTAATAACTTGCACAATGATACAATAGAATTTTAATAATTTGCGCATTAATACAATGGAATTTGAGGATAATAAAATCAGTCGTTTCTTTGATCTTAAATTGCATGTTTTTCACACGGAGATTATCACGAAAATTATCAGCCCATTTCAATATTCAAGGATATTCTATTTTCTTCGACTATTAAGTTACCTACGTTTTTTAGTTTGTAAGTCTACTTATATAGTATAAAAATATATTTCTTTTATTCTTGAAGCAATTTTCTAGACACCGCGAAAGTTTCAATTCGAATGTTTCAGAAAAAGGATACATCCTCAATATACTGTTTTAATTTAGCACTTTATATTATAGCCAAGTTTTATCACAAATGATTGATCACGAAATTAAATATAATATATACATGTTATATGTATGTTCCATATTGCTTTTTTGATAAAATCTTGTTCCTCGTATTTTGGCAATTATGAAAAATATATATATATATATCATTCATAATTGCTAAAATATATAATATGTAAAAATATGACACATGCAATAATATATAATATGAAATAGTAGTAGTGTTAATTAGGAAATATTCTGTTCTGTTAATACTTTACCGACCGGTAGCCTACTTAATCGGCTACTATTTACCGTTATCGGTCGGTAAAGTGTGGATTATTAAACACTTTTAACGACCGGTAATATCGTATATTAATATATACAAATATATTATCTGTTCTGCAATTATGAAAAAAAAAAAATATATATATATATATATATCATTCATAATTGCTAAAATATATAATATGTAAAAATATGACACATGCAATAATATATAATATGAAATAGTAGTAGTGTTAATTAGGAAATATTCTGTTCTGTTAATACTTTACCGACCGGTAGCCTATTAATCGCGTATTACTTACCGCTATCGGTCGGTAAAGTGTCGGTAATAGACTATTCGAATAAAAAATGTTTGCATATGGAAAGCTGTATTGTATTCTGTACTTATAATTTACGTTTATTTATACATTATAAAATATTGTTCTGTAGCCAAATGCAGAGGATCTGGAATTTAACGATGATTCTCTTTTCCCGAGACACATTGGTATTAAGGAAGCCACGTTATTACTTGTTAAAGAAAAACTTGGACGTTATTCGTTACTGCGCGTAAGTTGTTCGCACGATTTTGAATCATATCGATTGTATCAATCAAATGTTTCGTTAATGTATGAAATTTCACTTTACTTTAGGAACCGTTGTATCTCGATAAGTGTATAGTATGTTGCGAAACAGACCTGGAAGATTATTTCGAAATTCAAGAGTTATCATCGAAGGAAACGTTTATATTTAAGGTGATAACGATAAAATAAAAACTTATATCAATACATATAACATTTTTAATGAAATCCATTTTCATCGTTACATATTCTAACATGTATGCTTTCAATTTTCTTACTTGATTGTTGTATTATTTTACTTCAACTTTTGTACATACACATTGTAATGTCAGTGAAAGGTGTAGTATTTTTTTTTCTTTACAATTTTTACTTCAATTACAATAAATAATATGTTGCAGGCGGAAGATGGCGCAAGGACAAAGAGATGGTGTAGGACGTTACAGGCGCACGCACAATCTCTTGGTGCATGGCGTAAACGTCGCGGAGCGCTGCCAAACATCATGATATGCGGTGTAGCGAGAAATTGATGGAAAAACACGACACGATTAGATATAAAAAATAGTACCTAAATTTTCAGCTATTATTTAAAAGCTCGCTATGATTCCTAAACACGCAGGAGTATGTTCGTGCAAACAATTAAATTGACGTACGATCTCCGAAGTGAATTAGCAGTGATTTTTTTCCAAGGAGAAACGCATGCGTTGGATCGAAAGATTTCCACTGCTCATTGACGATACATGTCAATGAGCAATATGAAAATCTATTTTTCTCTATCGTGCGCAAATTATTTTGCGTCCGGTTGCAGTACGTTGCAGAAACATAAGTTTCCTACGTCGCTGTAGTTAACGTGTTGTACAACATTACATGTAAGAATGTCGAAAAATTGTTCCGTTTTTCTCCTGTCTAGATACCACGACTACATATCTATACCGGATGAATAATTGTCCGCTGATAGCGCTATTTAATTAACAATCGCATTGAAATGAAAAGAGTAGCCGTGATACCGACCGGTGTAGTATTCGATAACTTTTGTCAGATCATATGAAATACCGTGACGAATCGAGCTTTTACTCTTATATATTTTCGCGAATGGACATTTCACTTTCACGAAGGTAAAAATATTGATAATAATGTACATAATATTAAAAAAAAAATATATATATATATATATATATAGGTAATAGGGTTGTTATACTTTGTACACTTACGATTCACGAAAACTAAGAAACTGTCGAATGTTTCGTAAAATCGGACTTGATAACGATTTATATATAAATTAATTAATCTACTAGACACGTTCCATAACCATTCCTTGCGTTTGAATGTTAATTAACAGTATTTTATGGCGTCTAACAACACAAACTGGAAATTGTATATTGTATTATAATTTTATTCGAGACCTAAGCCATACAATTTGTATATAGATGTATATTTATATTGAAATTGGTTTTAAACACATAATTGTTACGTTAAATCCATCATTCAATAAAAGTCAAATACACTTATTTTGCATGCTGAATATCACAGCATGATCGACATTGTTCCTTATTTACCATGTTCATTACTTACGTTAGATGTATATGTTAGAGCTAATAACAAATAAAGAGAAATTTGTTTTAAAGGGAAGTGATTTTTATTTTCAAATAAACAATATCTGAATAGAATTACTATTTTTCGTATTTAATTGTTAAAAAGTTCGAATTCGCGTTCAAATAATTATATACACATACATATGTAACATAATAAGCGTGATTTATGCAATGTGTAATAGCCGTGATTAAATACAAATTTTAAAACGTACAGTCCAAAATAATTTATATAAAAAGTTTTCAGTACTACGGAAATTAACAAATTAATAGTTGAAATAAATGATTGAGAAATAGTTGAAAAAAAAAAAGAAATTTTAAATACAATGCAACATTTTAATTTATATTAAAGTATCATAAAAATTGAAAGTATGCTCGTTTTTTGTATTTCAAATTGAACAAAAAAGTTTCTACAATGTTATAAAAGTTATCTGTTTTTAAATATAGTCAATTGGATTGTAAATGATGTAATTTGTATATAAACTGATACACAAGTTAGACATTATCAATAATCTTGTCTAATTTCCCACGTAACGTGGACAGAAAAATTTCATCCATATATATATATATATATATACATACACACATAAATATGTACATATATTAAATATCAATTTGTTAAATCCATAAATGGTAATTAAGAAATATTTGTTTTTTAACTGTTTTTCAAATACTCAAATAAAAATTCGCCAGCGATCAACCGATTAATTATTATTTACAAATAATTAAGCAGTAATATCGTTAAAAGGAAAATATTTCAATAAGAAACGAAAAATCATAAAATTAAATACATGCTGTAATATATATATATATATATATAGAGACTATAGAAATATTGTTATAATATATTATATAGGGACTATAGAAATATTACTAATAGGAACTTTCGCAATACGAAGTAAGCAATGGTGGCAAGGGGTTCTCAAACAGATCGTGTCATTTGTAGATTTTAGAATTCAGAAGCCCTGAAATGTCATAAACAACGAAGGTGGTTTACGTGGTTGTCGACACGTTCTGTGAACTCTCTGTAACTAATGACATGATGCATCTTTCTATTTATAAGATTTTCGATCTTGTTCGATGAATTGAGCTTTATTTGGGATTATGGCTCAGGCAAAACTTAACTCGCAAGAGGAGACAAGTAGCACGCTCAACGACAAAGAGAAAGAAACTGACGAGAAGGAAGGTATGTTTTTTTGTAGTATTCACAATCACCCTTGTTACCGTGTAAGCTGGTACTGATTAATTTCATAGCAATTCATTTAAAGTATTTTGTTCAGTTTTACTTTTAATTGAAAGATATTACATATATTGTGTACTCGGACAGCAATTGTTCTTATTATCATAACTTTATTTACAAATGAATTTTTCTAGGTTTAACAACAATCCTGGAATGTGCAGTTTGTCTTCAACCATGCATATATCCTGCAAGATTACCTTGCAATCACATATATTGTTACCTGTGCGTCAAAGGTGTTGCAAATCAAAGTAAAAGATGCCCTATGTGTCGTCAAGAAATTCCTCCTGATTTCCTTAATAGGCCACAACTGGTCGAGGTAGACGAAGCGCAGAAAGAATCGGAACATTTTGAAGAAGAATATCAATGGTTCTACGAAGGTAGAAATGGTAGAGTATCTTTTACTGTGCAAGTCTTTTTTTACTTTTTAGCTACAGATGATTTTTTAAACGCCGGTTCGTTAGGATATAAGTCTGTCTATAAAATACATATGTGTATTATAAATGTTATAAGCAAATGTATGAAAACAGAAATTAAAGAGGTAAATTATAAAAATGAAATAATATATTTAAATTGCGAACAAAATCAATGTTCCCTAGAACGTTGAAGACAAAAAAAAAGTAAATAACTTCATTGTTTGTTAAAAAAAAAAAAAAAACGTGATAAAGTATAGAGAAGTTTATATCATACCCCTTCATAGGTTGGTGGAAATATGATTCAAGGACCAGCCAGGATTTGGAGGCTATTTACAACCTAGGTAGCGCCCAATGTGAAATTTTAATTTGCGGCATGCTTTATGTAATTGACTTTAAAAATAATTGTCAGTATAGGAAACATCAACCATATTATAAACGTAATATTAAACGTGATAGAAAAGATGCGCCGTGCAAAGGTATTTCAGGAATAAAGTAACTTGCACTTGCATCGTTTATACCTTTTTAAATATAATTGGCATAAAGTATTTTTGATTGTATTCGTACCTTATATAATTATTTAGAAAATTATGTATAGTATTATGCAACATATTAAACTTTCATGTAAAACATTGTATGGCATAAAAAGTATAAGAATTTTTATTCTTTTGTTATGGAAGGATTATAATTTAGTTTCTATGTATATTTGTAATAAAACTTCTGTACTCTAGAATATAAGTTATTTTTCTTTGTGGATTCCCCAGCTGAAACACTTAATTATATACATAATTATTCTTTCTCCTCTGCAATGTGGACAACGTAATTTGTGTAATTTTGAACTACATTACTGTTGCAGGTTGGTGGCAATATGATCAACGTACAAGTCATGAATTAGAAACTGCATATAAACAAGGCAAACGAAATTGTGAATTATTAATCGCAGGATTTCTTTATATTGCTGACTTTGGTTCTATGCTTCAATTACGTAGAAATGATCCGTCTAGGCGAAGAAAAATTAAACGTGATTTATATAATGTGCCAAAAAAGGGAGTTGCAGGTTTAAGATTAAATAATCAAGATGAAGAAATCACTAGAGAAGTAAGGGGAGCAGAAAGACCAGCTAGTCCTGCGAGTGATGATATGGGTATAATGATTACTAATTACAAATAACTAGTTGCCTGTTGAAGTTTTAATTGTATCATATATATATATATATATATATATATATACAGACTGTTAACAGACATTACATATATATCACATGTACATTATATGGGTAATATAACTTTATTTTCAAAGGCACAGGAGATGGTACAAATACTCCAGTACCTCCAAGTAATACACCGCAAACACCAGCTGGTGGAACAGCAAGTGGTGATGCTACACCTTTAAATGATAGAATGGAACAAAGAGACTCTTTACATCAGGTATTAGAACAAATGCGTTCATTAGTTCTGAGAGAACATTTATCTTCAGACACAGATGATGAATTAGAGGAAGATGAAGAAAGTGAATCACCTTCCACTCATCCTACATTATAATGACTACAAACATCTAATAATTCCTATTCATCAGACGAAGATCATTTTTAAAAAATTTAATTATTTATTCAAATAAATGTGGCATTTCATTAAATGAGAAATATAGTATAATAAAATTGTGTACATGTTCAAAAAATGCAGAACATTTATATACGTGATGTACTGACGCAATCTGTACATTGCTCTGTGATGCTTATTAAACAATTAAGTACAATTAAGTCTTTCACAACAACAATATTGGACGAATGATTATTTTAAATATTCTTTCGCATATTACGAATGTTCAAGCTTTATAGATGTGTATATTTGTAATTTTACATTTTTCACCATCTCCTTCAAAAAATGTTCTCCAGAAAAGAAACATCATTCCATACTCCTGTATTAATATTAATTCTACTTAATTCATACTTATGTAATTTTCATAATTATGTGTAGTTTATGTTATAAAATTCGTAACTTTAAGTCATTAACAGCAATTAACTATATTAAAAACTTTCTTATTTTCCAAAAAATAATAATCTATCGTTTTTTCGCACATAAAATGTAATATGTTCGAAAATTTAGTAATATCTCTTTGCTCACATATTCGGCATAACTAGCACACTGCCGTTTTCTTGCATTTATTAACTATCAGTATTTCTTACATTAATATCTTTTAAATTGATGCACATCGAAAAACGATTTTTATTCAATTTCTTATAATATCAAATTTAAATTTGATATTTGTTAAAAAGTCATACGCCTTTTGTCGTACGTTGTAAATAAATTTCATTGTGATTGTAATAATTCTATTAGTTATAATGATATAAAATTATTTCAATTATTACACATCAATTATTTAAAAATTAAATATCAAAAGAGATTACAAACACTAAAATAGTTTGCAAACTTTTATGTCAATATTTTTACAAATGTTATAAACATTAATGGTTGAAAATATATGATGGTCTCTTAATGAAAGAAAAAAATCGTATTAAGAAGTGCACTTTTTAAATTTTTACTGCAAAAGTAAAAAAGTAACGTATGTTAGATAGTTTCTTGTGTTATTTTTGAATGTATTTGTAGAACTCATTTTATGTTTATGTATAATATCTCCAAAAAAAAAAAATAATAAATAACTATTTTCTTTTATAGTATTTTATTTGAAATTCAAACTTTTTTTTGAATAAAATAAAATAAAATAAAATTATTTTTTTTTAAGATAAAAAGCATGGGCGCTGTGCATCAAGTTTCATCGAACATTAAGTCGTTCATTATAAATAAATCTAAATCAGTAACTATTTTATCATTCGATATGATATTTCATTCAAATTTCATTGTTTCCAAATGCAATTACTATTAAGAGAAATAATTGAGATTTATGTTTCTCATTCAGTTGCAATAATTCGACAATCATAAACTTAATCGCAACTTTCAAATTGAAAAAAGGAACAAGTGACTCAAGAGATTCGTTTCCCTTTTTTATTTTACATTCAATAATTAATGATTTATTATGATTTTAGTAAAGAATACCAAATATAATCCAAAATCGTGATATCTCAACTCTGTTTCATTTTTTTTTTTTTTTTTTTTTAAGTAAAAAATTTAATGAATTTTCTAACTGCTTTTCTCTGTTATAATGTTATTTCAACACCTAGCGGGCTCACGTCGCTGTGCAACAGTCTCATCACAAGAGGAATAGATTACGAAACTGCTGAACCGACTAATATAATTTCAAATACGTAAATATCTTGTTGTTAGCACGTTCAAATATAAACAGTGTTTCGTTTTTAAACCGGAATTGTGGCGAAAATCGCGGCAGGCACAAAATTTTTTCAATCGATCTTAAGAGAAATAGAAGCAACATTTGTATTTTTTAATATTAGCTAATATTTAAGCATACGAAATATATCCTATTCGGAATTTTAATCTTTAATTACTACTTCATATTTACGTTAATGTGTATAATCTATCTATATAATATTTATATATCAATGACATGTTTAATATATCTTAATTTATTAACACTTGAATCGACATCAATTTGATTAAATTTAATTTTTGATTAATTTTAATTAAATTTCTACATTGATATACATTTTTAGAGATTAAGAGAATTTCGTTTATCTGGTATAGTTATAATTAATTATTGTCTGGAATAAATAATGTTATTGTGAAAAGAAATATTCCGATGTTGCAAAATTATTCAAATTATAGATATATTTAATAAAGGAATTTAATTTTTTATTAAGTATATGTTGTGAAAGAATTATATACATATGTATTTCGTTATATATATCCGAAAAAAAATATTGTAACACTTATAAGAATTGAAAGTATATGTACATACGTACATTGTGTAGTTGTATATTATATATGGCTGTTAGCACATATTATTTATACATGACAAAATTTAAAAATTCTAGTTTAATAACGAGATATTAATTGTCGATGACGTGCTTAAAGATGTAATGAAAAATATGAACATTTTCTTCTTACTGTTTATATATTTAAAAAATGAAGAAAAATATACACCGATATACATTGACGTGCAAAATTTAAATAAAGAGAGAAACCTTTAACTGAGATATTCATCGAATTCTATCACGCGTGTATAAAAGAGAATATTCGAAGTTTTTACAAAAGAAATACATTGATTTGAATTTTACTTACGTCTTTTTTGCCAATGTCAAATGCAATATATCCCTCGTCGGATGTAAATTAAATTTTCGCGCCAAAATCTACGTGTCAAAATAGTGATCGAAGAAATTCCCATGTGAGTAATAAAAAGCCGGCTGACCGTCAAAATTCTGACGTTATATAAGAAATCGACGAATTCTCTTGAGAAACTATCGCATTATTAACGTCTAACGAAATAGTTGAAAACAATTGTGCTTGATATCCTATTCAATAAGGTTCGCGTTATATCTAGTTGCAATGTTGACATACTTCTCTTTGTACGCAGTATCATATGCAGAGTTTCGCTTGTAGGTGTATTTGCATCTGACAACTGCAGCGTACGTTGACGAAGCAAGAGTTGCATGTGCCAGAAAGTTTTATGTAAGTTTTCATTATAAATCTATCGCATTATATTCAAGTTGCATTAACGAGTAAGCAGTGAAGTAAGTTTTATTAATCAAGCATAAGACAGTCCTTCCGTGATATCGTTCGCTGCAACGTGACAGAAATGAAAAGATTCACTCCTATCGAATATTATTATCAAGGATAAGAATATCGTAATTAAAAGGGAGGGGAAAGAAGTAATAAAAAGTGATAATAAAAGAAATCACAGTCGCATAGTTCTTCCGATCGTAGCGTTTGTGATAAGTAAGACCGGTTGAACTTGTTGTTTCTAGTTTTCGAACGACATTAGAATTGAATAAACATGTTCCTGCGATATTCGACAACAGAAATTTGATATTTCAGATAACGAGTTCGTGTACGTAGTCAAGTAGGAATTAGTACTTCGTATTGAAAAAGAAAAAAAAATTACATAACACACAATGAACATACAACAGAGTACAGACTTGATTATATTTGTCACCCATGTCGAAGCAGAGGATGTATTTCTCAAAGTCTGGGGTCAAGTTGATAAGAATTCTGCAACATGCGTAGAACGTATGATTTTACCTCTTGTTGAACAATTTGCTAGAAGCCAAGGCTGCGTTGGACCTCAGTTAGCCAATTTACGCATAAATGCCCTTTGCTGCGCTAGATTTCAAAACGAGGGCTATTATCGAGCGAAAGTCATTAATATACGCGCTGATGGTATGGTGGTTTTGCAGTTTATTGACTATGGTAATATCGAAGTATTACCGCCGCAAGAAGTACATCTATTGGAAAATATACCCGGCTCTGAGTCTTTGCAATCATTTCCACCCGTGGCGTTTGACTTTACGTTAATGCATGTATTGCCTGTAAATAATGTTTGGGATAACAAGATAATTGAATCGATCAAGAAGACTCTGTGGTACAATGAGTATAAAATTTTAATTCACTCTGTGGCCAATAGCCATCGTCTTATTAAACTTTGGTACAACAATGAAGATTTCAGCGAATTGTTAGTTAAGAGACGCATGGCAATGAGAACAACGATACAAGAGATGTTCAGGTATTTATTTTACATCAACTTGTCAGAAGTTCATTCCACTTTGGAGTTTGATGGGACTTTGGCTTTATTGTAGCATAAAAAATAATGGGAAAGATAAGAAGGAAGGTCGGTTGAACTGCATTGATTTAAAAACATAACGTCAAGTGTAATTTATGGATAAATTAGTTTCCTTCGTAAAGTATAACAAGATTTTTTTCTAATCACTTTACTGTGATATACAAAATCAAACAAGCAACTGTAAACTATAAGCATAAGAAATATAAGAATTAGATTCGGGTTGGTATTAATTTTACTCGTTGTATGTTTATAATTTATAGTTGCTTTTTTGTTTTGTATATTGGAATAAAATCAGTAGAAAAATTCTAATACAATATACAATATAGAAAAAAAAAGGTCATTGCGATTCGACTGATCTTTTTTTTATATTTTCCACTGTTTATATATATATAAACAAATATCACAAAATGATTAAAAAAAGCCCGATCAAAATTCAAGGTGGAGTATCTTTCAGCAAGTTAACTTTATTTTGATGCTTATATTTTTCTTTATTCAAAAGAAAAGAAAATATTTTTTCAAATTTTATAATTATTTATAACTTCACATTTGTCATATTTATATATTTCATATATTTTATTTAATTCTACAATATGATTACAATATCAGTTTTCATAGCGTTTATAAGATACTGCTATGAATTTCAATTTTCAAATATGTTTGTAATTTGATTTATTAATTTAACAAATCAAACTTTTAATTTAAATCTAAAATAACACAAAAATATCTTTTTTACTTTAAGCAAATTAATATTACGAATATTAATTTTATTATAACTCATTTTTATAGGTCAAAGTGCGTACAACAATCTCAAGTGCCAATATATCAACAAAGTAAATGTCTTATTAGTAATACTTGTGCAATGACACCGGTGCATGATGAAAATGAAATGCATGGATTTCCACGTAATGTTCCTTTATGTTGCGCAGCTCAAAAACATATGATGCAATCTTCTCTGCAAGAAGCTCTTGTATTTAAATCTCGTGTTCTGGATGTTCCATCGAAACATGATGTATATGTTTCATTTGTAGAAGATGGTCCATATAAATTTTCTGTACAACTTCAAAGTACTTCTCAGATATTAAGCATGCTCATGAGAGAAATTAATAGTCATCCTCTTGAACCATTGCAAGAACCTCCTTTACCTGGTTCAGTATGTCTAGGTCGTTACACGCAAGATAAAGTGTTATGTAGAGCTGTTGTAATGTCTGTTATGGAAAACAAGTGTAAACTTTACTATGTTGATTTTGGTCATACAGAAATACTACCATACACAGATATTTTCCAGTTACCACCTCATTTTATTAATCCCAGAGTGCTTTCTATTCGATTCACATTAAGTGGTGTACATGAATTAAATGTTACGGATAAAATGAAAGAATATTTTAAACAAATAGTATCAGGAAAACTACTTGTTTTACACGTTCGCCCGCCAGAAGGGCCACCTTTAGTACAATATGGAGATTTATATGACGACGGAAAGAATATAAAAGACATTCTTAGACAAGCATTTCCTCCAACTCTAACTATAGTAACATCTGTACATTCATCTTTTGCGTATCAAGAACCAAAAAAATTATCAAAAGGTGCAACAGAAATTGTGTACATTTCATTTGTGGAATCATGTAGAAAATTTTTTGTGCAAATTGAAAACTATATATCGTCTCTTGAATTAATAATGAATAGTTTAGCAGATTTTTGTACAACTGCACCCACTTTAAGTTCAGCACAGCTAAAGATTGGTCTTCCTTGTGCTGCTTTATACGATAATCAATGGTGAGTTATATATATATATATATATATATATGTAACTATGTAACTATTCATATTAATATTAGTTATATTTCTATAATATTAATTATGGTTATATTTCTATAATATTATATTTTCTTATTACTTTATTACTAGGTATAGAGCACAAATTCTAGACATAAATGCAGATAATATAAGGGTTTTATATGTTGATTATGGTAATGAAGAAATAGTAACTTTAATGTCTCTCCGTTTAATTCGTGATGATTTGGTTAAAAAATTACCACCTCAAGCTATAAAATGTACTTTAAATGGTTGGGAACTACTTCCATGTACTGAAGAAATTCAGAATCAGTTTGAATCATTGACTTTGGAAAAACGTTTACATTTAAGAGTTGTAGATGTAACATTAGATGGCATAGTGGTAGATTTGTATGAACCCGAGGAGAACAAGAATATTAAGTCTCAAATGTTGAATCTAATTGAGAATGAAGAGAAAATAATAAGAAAGCCATTAAATTATCAAAATGTAGAAAATCAATACTCTACTAAAATGGCTTCAAAAATTGATCAGAGGTATCTATTTTTTTTTTTTTTTATTTATAATAATTCAATATAATAATTCAACTCGTTTATAATAATCCATTATCTAACATAACTAATAATCTATAATCTAAACAAAAATTTATTCATTTTGTACATATATTTCAAATATATTAAAGGACAATTTATTGCATCACAGGTCTTATATAAAACTGCCAATGAATTTGGTTCAACAATGGAAAAACGAAATAAATATAAAAGCAACACGGTAAAGTTAATAACACTAAAGGAAAGCTTTAAAACAGTTGAATTTTTTATACATTAAATAATTATTTTCAAAGGAAAAAACATAATTTTGTATTAATTTCAAATTTAAATTAAATTAATTCATTCTGTTTTCTTAAATCTATGATTATTTGATTTGCAAGAATGCAATTTTATTTGTAACGCTTGTATATTTAATGTATCATAAACAAATTTCCTAATCTGCGAACAATTGATCATAAATAGCAAGCAATGCAGACAAGCAATATCAAAGTTTTGTATCTACATTTTCTACCTCTGAAACAAAGTATTAAAAATTTTAAAACGCTTATAATATTATATAAATATTTTATAATTATATAAACATCACAGTGATCGCTTTGGCTAAGCGAGAGTTAATTATATG
>WIUT01004258.1:0-17559 GCA_010645135.1 Tetragonula clypearis | reverse complement strand
TTATCACTGTAAAAGTCATTGCATCATTGCGGGGAAAAAATTGTAATATGAAATAGAAATTTTAAAATAAAATTGTAAAACCAGTCATTTTTACTGGTGTGGTAGTTCTAGTGTTAATAACACAATTAATCGATATCATTGGCCATTGAAGACCATAATAATATAAAATAAGATAAAAATTGTACAACAGAGTTCTTAAATTATCGATTTAATTCAATTTCATCGCTATAAATATATCAGCAGAAAATATATTAGAAAATACGAAGTAAAATGAAATAATTAAAATATAAAACCTAACGATACTATTTGAGTATTGAATATATCAGTTACACTGTTATAAATTATAAATATACATTGTTATATTTTTATTGTAAATTACAATTGGCAAATATATAAATATATCTTCACATTCTTCTGAATATTTCTGGCAGCTGACTGATTGATTCTCTCCTCTCGAGAAATTATTATCAAACATTCGTAAATACGTTCTTTTCGCACGAACGTTCTGTCCGCTCTCAAAGTACATTCAAAGACACATTTCGTAGATCAGTTTTCCTTACCATGATTGTAGATATAGCAACGAGTGATTAGCGATCAGTTTTACTACTGCCAATGCTAAGCGAGCATAATTGAAATCTCTAAAAGCGCACTCAATCGACGCAAGTAACAGGGCAGATGGGTAAAAAAGGCGTAGCAAGTGGAAGTGGGAGCAGGAGTAAAATTACGAGTAACTTCCTACGAATATACCTTCCGACGGGAATTTACCTTCAAACATTCGAACACACTTACTTATTTATCGAAATAAAATGCAACAATCCGCGGCAACTTGGTTCGAACGAAACCTTCAGCCATTCAGAGGAGCAACTCCGTTTATTTTAATAGAAACGGCAGTAAAAGAAAGACAAAACGTTGCCCCCCCCCCCGAGTATATTCCTTTACGTCGTATATAAAAAGGGATATCAATGAAAATCTCTCGCAATTGTAAAAAAAAAAAAAAAAAGAAAGGAAACACTCGGTCCATTGTTCCACAGACGGTGGAAGATAGACGAATGTAGGAACGAAAGAGAGAGAGAGAGAGAGAAAGGGGACTTTCAACCGGAAATAACGTTCGCCGTTTATAAGCCGGGGATGGGCAAACGGATAAAGAAGAAACGGATAGGCAAGGCAAACATATAGACAGAGAAAGAGAGAAAGTGGGGAAAAGAGAAGGAAACTAAGATAATAGACAGACTCAGAGAGAGAGAGAGAGAGAGAGAGCGAGCGAGGAGAAGAGAAAGCGAGAAAATGTATCTTACCGGAAGCCAGCGACGGTGGTGCACAGTGTCCTGCGGTTATTTATCGAGGTGGTTTTATGGGGTGCGGCAGTGGGAAGGAGGCCGAGTTACCGGTCCTCGGAGATACAGGCTCGCACTGCCACACAGTAACCGTTGGGACTACGCACGCTGTTGTCGTTGATCGATAGATGTCATGGTTGGTCGGTCGATCGAGCCCCCACGATTCGTTGTCGATCGGGGTGTCAGGAAGGTGACGATGGCCGTCTGCGTTTCGACCGAGCGAACCGAGCATTTTGATCGACCGTGTACGCATGTCGTGAGATTGCCGGACGGTGCCGACCGAGAAAGGAGATCAAGAAAAATCAACAAAGAGGCAAAACAGGCAGAACACTCGCGCGCGGCTGTCTTCGTTTTCAGGCTTTCGGGTCAGGTCATGAGAGAAGACGATTATACACTCAGTATGTAGTGAAGAACACGATCAGCGGCATAGCTTTTTTTTTTTTTTTTTTTTTTTGGCAACTTTTGGCGTCTGGTTTTTCGTGCTGGTTTCAAACACGTGAAACCTAATGAGGCCTAATGAGGTGTCATATATATGTGTGTGTGTGCGTGTGTGTGTATTTTGTTTTTTGGATTTTGGTTTTTGAACAGCAGTCGAGAAAACTCACAAAGAGTGGCGTGCAAAGGCACGTACACACGCGCGCATACGTACGCGTATGCATATTTGCGTACACGGAAGGAACACGGGAAGCGGGAGAGAAGAAGGATCCTTCTCCTCCGTTCGTGAATTCCTTTTTTCTACTGTTTGCTCGAGGTAGCCAACTTTCTTTGCCAACCACTTTGTTTGTCTCGGTTTGTCTTGTCTCGCGGTGACTGATCGGTTGGATCGGTTGATGTCTTTTTAGGCTGGCACAGGTGACAGTACTCAGCGACAGGCAACAGCGGCGCAACAGCGATCGCACAGAGATGAACATAGAGCACAGATTATTGGCGACGAATGAAAACTTTTGGAAATGCCAGCAGCTTCTCCAATGAATAGACAGACAGACAGACAGAGATAGGATGGCGTGATTTAGCACTGTCCGTACGCGAACACATCCGGGCTGCGTTCTAGCCGATCGCACTTCCTTTATTCCAGCAACAGGACTGAGTCTGACTCGCTCGTCCCGAACGATTAATCCCTTCTCGAGCGTCGGATTATTCGCAAAACGCGAAGAGAATTATCGAATTGTAGTTCGAGCTTCGAGTTTGTTCGACATCTAGGTTCGACGTCCACGTCCAAGCTTTCGTTCTTTCAAAATTCGTCACGTGCGTCAAAAATGCGTCACGTATGCACACCACCGTTCAGAAATCTTGCGACGAGTACTGTATTTCTATGTAACAAAGACAATATTTACAATATAAATTGCGCGGTATATTCTATTTAATTAAATGCAATAAATATGAAACGTATTCTATACGGTAAAGACTCTCTATGTTAATATATTATACGTTAGTATATTGTATTACTATATTATAACATACGAGTACACGATAATTCACGAAAAGTATTGAATATTAAAAGTAAAAGTGTCCAAAAAGACTTTTGAGCGGGAGTGGCAAGTCGAAGAAACTTGACTCACGCGCACGATTAGATAATAAATATATCTTGATCTGCAACCAAGATTTACAACGCAATAAAATTACACGTCGTGAACAGACGAAAGGCAAAAATCGTTTTCGACACATTCTTTTTTTTCTGAACTTCGTAAAAAATTTCAAAATTACACAATTCGACCCTAAATTGTTGTACTCTCTTCTGATGGTTCGACGACGCATCAATTGAGAGTTCGCCGATCGTCATACGGACGTGGCAAATTAAGAGAGAATCGAAGGAAATAAATAGCGATCGACACGATGACGAAATCGTTATACTGGTTCTTCGAAGGTTAGTAACAACGGAATACGTTAGTTAGTTCGTTCTTTATCTCGAAATTTCTCGTTTCTGTCGATGCGTCGAAGAACAAGGCAAGGCTCCCTTCCAGGCCGATCCGTTTCCGGCTCGATTAAATTTTCTTTTACCTCGCTGCCATACAAACGAGAACGCACGGCGGCTAACTTGGACGACAAGGAAACTGTTAGGTTGTAACATATACTTGTTCGCTCGGTCAAATCGCGCGAAATCGATGGGACGTGATTACACGGAAGCAGACGGATAGAAGAAAGCAGAGAAAACAGACAGACACGTGAAGTAAAACGAGTGAAAGACGAGAGAAGAAACATGATATATATATATATCGCACAGAAAACACATACAAAGTGTAAGGTAACAAAGAGACTCGCGAATGATGTATGAAAAAATGCAGACAAAATGTACCCAAATGATACGGACGCACACGTAATATACACCTAATATACAAGTGTGAGCAACAAATGTTTCTTCGTAGTGTCTATTTTCGAAAACGCTGGAAATTCGAAAAAAAAAGAAAGAAAAACAAAGATCTGAAGCGAATGAACGAGAAATTTCGCTGTCCGCTTGGCGCCTCGAAGAAAACACGCATCGTTGAAGAGATTTCCCATTCCTTCGATTAAGCCCGCGCGTGAACACGGGAAGGAAAATGAATCTTGCTTGAAATCTCGTCTTAGTTGTCGCGTTCTCGTCGTTCGGCGAAAAATGAAACGAGAGAATCTGCAGAAGTCGCTGTTAGCAGTTCAACGTTTGTGATAATCAACTATCCTCTCGAACAGGAGTCTCGCCTCTACGCAGAAGTCGCCTCTCTCGAAATTCAACGAAATCGAGTTAACTCGGATTAAATCGAATCGACGAGGCGCGTGATAATCACTCTAGCCAACTCTAATTCAGTTTACCTTGCCCCCGTCTACACGGATACATGTACGTCCGTGCACACATACATTTATTCGCATGCGTACGATACGCACGGCCGACGTGGAAGATTCGTTGATCTGCTGGTGGACCGAGGATGATGGATCGAGAGAGCCGATCCAACGATCGAGAGAGAGAGAGAGAGAGAGAGAGAGAGAGAACGGTGGCGGTGAGAAAATAAGATAGACAAAGTGTGTGGTGTGTGTGTGTGTGTGTGTGTGTGTGTGTGAGAGAGAAAGAGAGAGAGAGGAAAAGAAGAGAAGAAGAAACAGAGACGAACGAATATATATAGAAATAAATCGACGAGCGCGTGAAAGACAGTCAGACAGATGGACAGACGGACAGACAGGCAAACAATTGATGCACGGATGAATGAACGATCTGACGGACGGACGGACGAATGGTTAGGCAAAATGATGAGGCCAAGAGAGAGAGAGAGAGAGAGAGAGAAGCAACGTGTAATCATACTCACGGCTCTCGCGTCTCTTATCTCCTGAG
The DNA here is from genome assembly GCA_010645135.1 of Tetragonula clypearis. Lineage (NCBI taxonomy): Eukaryota > Metazoa > Arthropoda > Insecta > Hymenoptera > Apidae > Tetragonula > Tetragonula clypearis. The sequence continues at coordinate 12,927 of WIUT01004258.1, read as the reverse complement.
AGACTCATCGTCCTGCCAAGCTCCTTTTTCGTTTTCAATGCTTGCAAGCCTTCCAGAATTTCCTCGGGATCCCTCATCGGCTTCGTGAACGAGCTTCGCCGTCGGTCCCGATTATAGTGCACTATAGTCGACATGTCGGTCTCTCCCATACTTCCGCCTGGAAAATCGAACGTCACCCATTTTCTAGATATTTAACGTTGAAAGCTTCGTTGAATTTTTTTGAAGATATTTGAAGAATCGGCGGTGGGCGTGACGTGCAATGTAATCTTGCTGCAAGGTTTACACGTTAACATAATTTATACGTGACTGTCATTTGCCTATAATGCGTGTAAGTTATATATGTTTCGTGTGCCGAACACGTGTTTCGAAAGTTTTCAAAGAGTTTTAAAAGCCGCTCGATAAATAAATTATTTTAAAACCGATATCATTGGCTAACGCTGATACATATTTGTTTCTTTTTTCAAGATTTTCACGTGGAAATTGAATCAGTGTCGAGCAACAACTGTTTTCGTGTATTAGAGCATATAATATTCGAAATGATCGGGGAAACATCGTTCGATGGAATGATTCGACAAAAATTTCTAATTTTTTTAAACTACCCAGAGTTAAATCAACGATTCCAAGTTATAATTCGTTCTCTTTTCGTTCGTAACGTGATTTTCATCGCATTTGTATGCGATAAGATCCATTCATTTCAGCGGAAATAAATTTTCATAGAAGTATTCAAGTATCTAGTCAGAAAGAAATTAGTCATTCGCCATATTTCATTGCAGTAAATATTACGACTGATGTTTAAATTCTACGATTCTACGAATACTCGTTGCAAAAGATGTTAGCGAGATTCTTAATTAAAAATATACTAATGATTTCAAAGTTAATAATACTCGAGGACTTCAGAGTCAATGGTACTTGAAAGAAGTCGATGATATTGAAAGTGAATATTAATTATATTACGAGACTCGAGTAAACAGAAATGAATTTGCCGAGATTTAAGGAATGGCTTTGAAATCGAAGAACGCTAGAAAATAGAATCTATTCATTTGAGGACAAGGACGTAAACGAGGAGAAGTGCCATGGGTGACATAACCTAAAATTTCCACGACGATATCTCGTCTCGTTGGCAGTTCGATTTTTCAACCTTGACCTGGCCTTTACAATAGACAAAGTTAAACAAGCTTGATTCAATCCGATCTAGATCCCACAGGTTTATTAGTTTGCAGTTTCTCGAGTTGTACACTCATGTGTAGGAAATGAAATTTTTCTCAACAAAATATATGAGATGTGTATAAAACATAAATAAATATAGGTATCGAAATGTGTTGACAGAATAAAATATAATATTTCACGATGATATTTCTCGAAAAAAAGGTTCGCCTGCGACATAGAATTTCCATTAAATAATTTCCATTATCAGAAATTATCTATTTAATTATTAAATTTAATAATTTGGGCAATTACTACGATGCATTAACACTAAGATTTTCTTGCAGAAATTCTTGTAAATTTTGGAAATACATCGTTCTTCATTTAGCTTATTTATACAATATGAATTGTACCAGCTAGGAAAATAACTCTTTTCCAAATAATTCGTTACTTTGCTTTTACATCGCTTCTAAATTATATTCTTGATTTTACGTTACTTCTGCATTTGATTTTCCCTTCATATTTGATCAACTGTACATAATCGAAATCACACGCTTCTAAAAACAATCCAGTGTATATGTATTTTTTTATTTTTCGCGTGTAACCATTTAACAGTGAATTACGAATATACATTTTTAGATTTCGAAAATTACGTTTCATAAAGAATGGCACGCTCCGCAGATTTCGTACAGTATTTCACAGTAACTTTCGTTTTTTTCTTCTTTTTTCCTTTTTTTTTTTCTTCAGAAATGTCGTTCATAAACTCTGAATGCAAAATACTTTCTTGCAGTGATATGAATTTTAAATTTACTTTGAAAAATCCTTGGATTTCGAGATGTAGCTTTATGGCAATTTATTTTACTTTCTACGTTCTACGGGTATAACGAGAACTTTCGATACAGAAATAAAATGGTTGAAACGCCAACGAATATTCACTGAAATTTTACCGAGAACTACTGGAGAATAATGGTCTCTCGTTCAGCCTTCAGATTAGAATGTATGTTCTTACATTCATGTTTGACTTTTTCCGAATATCGACATTCCGATTATCTATCTTGCTTTTCACGCACATACGTAACTTTCAATAACATTTCTGTGTTCGTAAGAATAAATGTACAGTGAAAAGATTCTGAAAGATTTATTCAACGCGTGTGTGTCGTTGTTTCTAGTTTTTTTTTTTTCAATTTTTCGACGATGAAATAATATTGGAGGAAAGTTATTCACTTATTTTTAAACTGACACAATATTATTTCAAGATGACAGAATCAAATAAGATGATGTATTATTTAAGTAATCGTTTTTTAAATATTTTATATAAGCACTTTTACTTGGTATACAAGCCAATTTACTTCCAATATTACGATTATTATTTGGTAGTATTTAAATAGTATTTAATAATACCTTTCATGGAGATTATTTATATTTCATATTAGTATGACATTCGCAGAATGTATATTAGCAATTTAAACAATCTCATACGTTTAATTTTTAAATTCATATAGAATTTTTTTTGAATACAGAATATTTAATGTCATATAGTATATTTCATATCATATATCATACAGAATATCACATATCATGTAGAATATTATATATCATATAGAATATCATGTAGAATATCATGATATTATATATCATATATCATATATCATATAGAATATTTAATTGGTTCCTTTAATTCAATTAAAATTCAGGATTCTTTTCCGATATTATAAAAAGGTAGATTATAACTACAAGAAATATCAAACTTTTTCGTATATATATGAATTTATATGAAATTATCTTAATATTTAATTGATTCTGGATGTTGTGTTACCTCGAATGATAGATTCACTCTGCTACCAGCAATTTCTTCCGCGATACATGCCAGAATATTTCACGTGAAATGGGAAAAGCCGTGCTGGTTTAAATAACTGTTGTTGTATTTCAACTACAACGTTTCAAAAGTGTAAACGTTTTATAAAATGTTACATGAAAAAAATCGATTGACATTTCACTGGAAATGTCAGATTTTTACTAGACTTTTATACCATTGAAAAAAAAAAATGAAATTGTTACTTCATTTAATTCTGAGATTCGTTGATAAATTTTAAAAATTATTCGCCTACACTCATTCGAGATATCATTCTGAAAAATGTATCTCCAAATTCCAATTTTTACCTCTTATCAGTGTAAACGATGGTCGATAAAAAATGCGTATCAAATATTTTTTGACATGAAACGCCTCCCAAATAAATCCCGTAAAAATGTACGCGTAACTTTGACAAGTCCCTTCATAAACAATTCGATTTTGTTGACTATTTTCCAGTCATTTTTCAGTTATTTTCGCGTCACAAAAGGATTTATTTCATTTATTTGTTTTACATTGTCGTATTTATATGTCGCTAAATATATTTCCGGATTAATGTGCAACATTTCCAATCGTGGATGTTAGGATAATTATCGGATATTGGAAATTGCACAATTGCATATAATACACAATGTACTACACGCATGTGCAGTACTATAATATTTATTGTTATAATATTTATTGAATGAAACACGTCATTCTGCTTGAATTCTTCCTTTTTAATCGTGCGCACAAGGAAATTTGTGCAGATAAATATCTGGAACAACCCTTGTTCATTTTTATACTACAAATTAAGAAGGAAAATTGAACTATAATGGAAAGATTATTCATCCCTTATCTATACATTGAATATCCACCTTGGATCGAACTTTTTTTTGGTTTTATGGATGAAAAATAAGATACAAGATACCTGGAGCAATCAAACGTATCGTTAAATCATAAAACCAGAGTTGTAACTCATTTGTGTTCAATGAAATGGCTAAAAAGAAAAAAGAAAAAACAGAAAAATAGGCCGTCAAATATTAGGAGGACGATTAGCGAGGACGGCTTTAATTTTCAACACTCGTGGTAGATTCAGTTCAGAACGAAATTCTTCCTTCAATGTTTCTATTCACTTGCGATCTGCTGCATCATTTTCGAGAGGAAAAAATATCTTCGCTCCGAAATATCTCAGAAGAAAGTGAACAAAGTCTTTTTGGTCTCTCTCTCTATTATCCAATCGTCACACGGTTGGATAATATTCACAAATTTCTAAAATTGGCAGCGTCAGTCTGCGTGTCTGTGTAGAGAGAGAGAGAGAGAGAGAGAGAGAGTGAGAGAGAGAAGTGGAGAAGTTTATCGTATACGTATGGAACTAGACTATTCGTACAGTCGAGTGCTGGAAGAAGCGTCTGAAGGTGAAAGGAAATTCAATGAAAAAGTGCCACGTACGTTTACTGTCGGTGCCGCCTTGGCTTTGGAAGCTGCTTCTTCTGCTGCCGGGCAACGATCTGCTGTAATCTCTGTTAAGTTCGTACGGTTCGACTTCCAGCTGTTCGGATTGGCTGGAGCCTCTTCTGGAATTTCCATGCCAAGCGTGATCCGGATGCAGGAAACCGAGCTCCGGACTTCCGCTGTCGCTCTGCGTATCGTCGCTGTAACTTCGATCGCGCAGCTCGGTCTTTCGCAGTAACCTTTGGGCGATTTCCATAGAAACCGAGCCACGGGGGGAACAGTAGGGCGATTTGCTCATACGAAGGCCACGAGGATCTTCTAGTCGATACCTGCGAAACATTCCCGAAACGTTCCATCGTCATACATATCGAGAAAGACACGGGAAACTAGCACGTACATTTGTTTCCCGTGAGTCTAAAAGTATTATACTTTCACACGCGAAATGAAAGAACGTTTTAACACACTTTTATATAGTATTGCCAATATTATTATAGCATCGTATTTTGTAGTATTTGTAGCATTTTATATAATATATCATTATATACTATATACTGTGAATATACTTATATATATATATTTTATACTATTTTATATAGTATAATATAGTAATATAGTATAAGTATAGTATATACCATATGATATATTAGTATGTTAGTATGTTAGTATTTTATATATATAATATAATATAGCATAATATAGTATAAGTATAGTATATATTAATATATTAGTATTTTATATAGTATAATATAGTATAAGTACAGCATACACTATATACTATATTACTATATTAGTATATAGTACAGTGTAATATAGTACAATTTTTTTAGTATCACTGAGTTATGGACGACCGTGACAATTTACAGCACGACTGAATAATTATAGATTTCGCGCAAGTGATTGTTCGCTGATTTTTACACTTGTGACGATTCATAGGAATCATCTGTATGCATAAAGTCCCTTCGTTCGCACGTGTGTGTGTACGTTTTGAACCACTCTGTGCACTACAGAAAAACAACAGACAATCGTACTTTTTTTTTGTCTCATCTTTCGTAAAGAATACTTGCCAAACAGCTCTGTCATTTTCGAGAGCTCGTTGGACATTGACGGTGCACTCGCCGAGGAAAATATTATCGCCGTCAGGACAGAAATCCCATAGAGTCACCTCGATCGCTCGATTCATTAAATTCTCGCCGTTGACTCTGGGGAAGACCAATGTTGCATTCCAAATTGGCTTTTGACTTGGCTCCGCCACCACGGTTTTCAAGACGATTTGATCAGCACTGAAATGCACACGTAACACATCGAGCCGTTCATTCATCCCGCGAACAAATTCACAATAAAAGGGACAAAAAAAGAAAAAGGAAATCATCATCAGATTATGATCAGATTGTCATTTGCGAATGCATTTAGAACAATTCAATGTCAGAAAGATGGAATTAAGAGAAATATATAAAAGGATAGTATGTGAAACTAAACGCTCGATTGCCTTCGATATCATTTTCACGATACTTGTGAAATTTTTTTATTCTTTTCAGATTATATAAATTGCAGGGAGTACTAAAGATACTTGAAAAAACAGAAATAATTCGGAATAATAATTTACTTTAAATAATGATATTCGTTTGTTCAGTTTGTTTTCCAGTTTCGCAAATCAATTATATATATATATATAATTGATTTTTATATAATTGATAATTGGATTGGTTTTAATATATTTTTGCAAATGACAAATGGATTACAATTTTAAAGTAGAAAATCGCAAGTAACAGCGTTAAAAGCAAACGAATTTTTAGATCGAACAATTTTTTTAATAACACAATCGTCGACACTCCGAGGAGTCGAAAACTAGCGAATTTGTTTGAAATTACTGGGACAAGCAGAAGATTTTCACACTTCCTGCAATTTTCGTCAGTTTTCAGTTATGATTTCACACGAATATAAATTCCCTTACAGTTTTCCAGTTTTAATTAATCGCAAGTTTTCCATTAGTTAAATGCAACTTTCTATCAAAGCATTTGTCAATAATTACTTTTTCTTTTTTTCTTTTTTTTTTAACATCGTAACCTCGTTTAGTGCGCCAGTGCTAATGACGCGATTACAAGCGTTCGAAGAATCTCCGATATATCTCGTTAACAGAAAAGCAATAAATTGTTTCCCATTATAATAACGCTGGAATGAATGCGAGTTTCGCAACTCGAGAAAGAAATTAAGTTGAGGAAATACGAAAAAAAAAAAAAAAAATATATATATATATATATATTCCTCGTGTTACGCTGCTTCGGGTCATCCGATTTCCATTTATTTATTTAGATCATTACGGAATCATTTGAATGGAAAAGAGGTTCAGAGGCTGCGAGAACTGTTGAAGCAGTTCAAGATTACTTTCATCGTTGAAGTAACAAGGTTACGATAAAGAAGGCACGGAGAAGCTTATGAAACGTTAACAGATAATAATAGAGATCGTTATAACAGAGGCTTTACAGAGTTGCATCAGTTTATTGACATCCTATAGATATAACAGAGACACATTTGATATAAATATCACGGTCCAGATACTTCAAAAACGCGCGTATTAGACATTAAACAACGCAAAGGTAAATAAGATTTAAAATTGAAAATCTTTATCCCATTGATTGAGAAATACTGTTTGTACGTGATTGTTTGATTTTTAGGCTACTTTAACTGTGTATCTGAAATTAAGAGACGAATATACTTATAGGATTGAATTAAAATTGTAACAGCATGATGGTTGGACTGTTCGCAACGCAAAACTTAATGAGTTAAAATAATATAAAATAATATAAAAAATATAAAATATAAAATAATATAAAAAATTTTACACTTTGCAAACATTCTCCAGTGTTGCTTCCTCGCTAAAAAGAAAGAAAAAGAAAATCAAATGTATATAAAAAGAATGAGAGATTTGTAATTGGATTCTGCAAAATATCATCGAATTGTCGAGCAATTAAATAAGTATTCCAAACATTCAAATCGTACAAAATATCAGAGAATTGTAATTACACACGCGCGGAAAATTTGAATTTAAATGTTAAAACAGCGGATATAATGCTGCCCATTTCGCATTGAGTCTATCATCGTCAAGAATACAATGAAGAAGTACCAAACCATAGGTCAAAGTGTCTACAAGATTTTTCACATTTTTTTCAATTAGTACACACATGCATTTCATCGTATAAACTCCATTTTATTTGAACGTTGATTCGGGAAATCATATTCGTACTGTACGAGCCTACTTGTAGATCTGTGTCGATTTTTCAAGCTCAAACTCTTACCAGACTGGGAGTAGGATCAATTTCGCGTAAGCTTCCGGTAGCGTTCCGTATCCCGTATCTTCTCTCGGGCACAAATCGTCGGCGGTGAAAACGGAGACGATCAGCTCCTTACGATCCGCTTCGTACGCAACCTGTATCTGTATCCTTCCGGTCACCTGCTTCTCTTTCGCGATTTGGTCCTAAAATAGAGGACAGTTCTTCAATGAAGAAGACCAGCCGCTTCGAAACCCAAGAGGGGCAGGGTGACGATCAATAAGAGCTAACAGGGCTGTACGACAGCGAGTGTACGAATGAACAAAGACGTGTGATCTCTCTCCGCTGGTTCTTTGTGGAGAATCGAAATCGCGAACAGGAAGAATCAGGATGAACACGAAGAGATTTTCGAGTCGAAAGATCGAACGTCTATGTTGCACACGTAACTCCTACGTGGAGGATTAGAGATTCCATTCTATTTATTTCATGCAGAAGCGAGCAATCTGTGAGGGGATCGATGGTTGTCGACTAAGGCAAAAAACCATAAATAAGAACTATGCAAACTGTGTGTCTATGATGCACGAATGTGTGTGTGTGTGTGTGTGTGTGTGTGTGTGTGCGTGTGTGTACAGATTATTGTGATCGTATGGAGAGTCAAGTCACACGAGAGTCACGTTTATGGCTCGACAATTATATGTAGCTAGAGGGATAGCGTGATAGCGCGACATCAGTGATGAACAACATACATCCTTGTGCATTCTTGTTTTCAAATAATTTTGGCTAATTTTCGTGATGTTTTTCAATTGAAACGAATAAATCTGTTTTTACGCATATTTAAAAAAAAAAGTTCAGGGTTGAAGAAAAGGAATCTGACGTGCGACGCACGAAAGATAATATTTAAATGGAATTGCTATTGATTCGACGCCACAGTTGTTTATTTCTATTGAAAATTATTAAATGATTAATGCAAGCAGTATTTTTTAATTAAATGTCATTAAAGTAGAACGAATACTTTGATGTATTTAATTTCTAACACGTGCATAATTATTTCTCTCTAATTCACAGTGTTTGCACAATTTTTATAGCCACAATAGCGGAAATTTTAAAAGGCAAAAGACGCACAATCCATCATTTTGTAGAATAAAGATACATCTCAGAATGGAACTTCGACTGCTGAGAAAAAGTTGACTTTTTCGTTTGTCTCGCATCGTCACAAGAACAATAAGTCATGATTATCGTGGAATCTTGCTATAAAGTTAGCTCTTTTCTTTTAGAACCATTTAATTTAATAACAACAACTTCTGAAGTTCTCTCTTTATTATCATCAGGCTGTTTAATCGAAACGAAGATGGCAACAAATAATTAACGTGTAATTCTAATAATAATAATTTGAATAATGAAAATAATGGCCTGGCAAGTTTAATTATCCCATTGAAATATTTTGCGAGAAGGGAAACTTGCCATAAGTTACACGTTGTTCCGTGACAACCGAAAATTGCAAGACAAAAACATTTTAATACTAGGCTGGGATGGCTGCTGTGAGTTCTTTATGATACTCAGAAATGACCACTGTGATGGCTTTCCGCGGCAGAATAGTTAATACACGTGCAAATGGAATCCGAAAATAGACGTATAAAAGTGGAGCAGACTGCGATATCCATTTTGTATGCATTTTGTATATTAAAAAGCACAGTTTCTCGCGGTGTCTCTGATACACCCCTGAATTTTTAAAGCGGACGTTACGAAGCTTAAACACTTTTGCAAAGTATAATTCTAGCAATTCCATTCAAAATACTTCGTACTTTCGTCAGTCTCGTATCAACAGTTTTAGTATTGCACAAGCTCGTGTCAAGTTTTATTATATCCCAAGTATCATTTTGAATTATCAAGTATCATTACATACACAGTTTCTATGAAAAAAATTGTCTAAATATTTTCTTTCGAAGCTGCTACGTCTGGATTTTTAAATTTGATCAGAAATCTTTTTACTCTGGGAAAATGTGCTACGTACTAAATCGCGAAGTTCAACCCTGAACATGTTCAACTCTGAACGAGTTCAATTCTGAACAAGTTCAACCCTGAACAAGTTCAACTCTGAACACATTCAACACAAGTTAACCCTCTATGACCAGAATCTCATTTACTTGCAAGTGAAACAGATTATTTTCAAAAGTAAAACGTTTAATTTCAAATCCGGGAACTAAGAATTGTAACAAACAAGTCATTGGAGTCATTTTTATATAAAATGCGCATAAAATGCACGAAAACATTGCAACAACGAAGCATTGATAAAAAGAACGTAAAAAAATATTCTGAATACATACGCGTAACTTTCAAGTTTGCACGACGTTATAGAGGGTTAAAATACAAACTTCTCGCATAATTCAGGCAACGATATAGCGAGATTGCAAATCATCACATAGATTGCAAATCATCACATAGTACGCGATATCGATCGATGTCGCAGTGACCAGCGATCGACGTCGCTTTCGATCACCTTCGACATCTCTTGAATCTTCATTGGAACATTCATTGAATTTCTCACCTCGCCAAATCACGTCCTGAATTATAATATTTAAGTTCATTACATAGAACACTGTTGTTGTTTTATATTATTTCATTAACAACCTTTGCACTGAGAATCGTGCTAATATTATCGAGATTGTCACATTGGCGTGAATGTTATTAGTCTCTGGTGTACGCTACAATGATTGAACATCTGTGTCATTTTTACACGCGCTAATTGCCTTAGTTACTTTTGTAAAAATACACGCGAATAAATCTAATACTAAATTTCAAATTTCAATCGTTCCTCAAGTATATAAGCATGCACAAATCAGGAGAGACCTAATATTTCTTAGCCAAAAAAGTAAATAAATCTGATTCTAAGTCCGATAGAAATCTGTATCGAGTTGTTACAAGGAAATGTTAAAAAAAATAATTACCGAGTGCAAAAGAGGGTGTTAAAGAGATTGTCAGTGAAGAACTAACGTTTCTTCAACGTACAATGCGTTCGATCGCACAGAGAAATATAAATATAATTCCCAAGTGCAAAGGATCGAAGAAACTATCCGCGAATTATTAAACGAACATCCAATTAAACGTTCATTGTGCATCACTGATCTGTACGATACAGCCAAGGAAAAGGTTCGTTTCCTCTGATCGCAGCGAAATCGCTTGTTAGTTAGCGTTAGTAGTCCTGGCTTTTGCTCTTCCGATCCCCAGCGGTCGAATACTCCTCTTCGGCCCCTTATTCGTCTCATCTCGTTCCATTTTTCTCGTCTCATCGCGCAAACCTGGTCGATTTCACCTCTCTTCACGCGCGTACCGTTTTCCCGGACTGTACGTCTGCTTTTTTTAACCCTTGACCGTTGGTACCGTTGGGTCATCGTTGGTCAATCGATCGTGTTGCTCAGCTTTAAACTTTTCAACCCTCTGAGTGTTTTATACTTCAAGTAGTACAGAGAATCCGAGACGCTTAAACAACTGCTACTGTTTCATCGTTAAAGAGGACGACGTGTTGAACAAATACGTTCGAAAATGTGTATATTTAATCGCATTGAAATCATGGATAATCTCGTGACGTAATATTGCGTTACTTGCAAATTGTTCTTTCGACTATGATTATTCGTGAATTTAATTTTAATTTTCCTTCGAATTTTCGAAACTCTCTCGTGCTAATGAAAGACACGCCCGAGATATCTCGTCCGTGGTTCACGAAACGATTAAAGATAAAGTTACTCTTTAGTTTCTCGTTTGATATTGGCCACACGAATTATTTTCGTAATTTTACTGAATCTCTGGTCGTTCTAACCATCACTCAAAGGATTAATTTTATGACACGAAGTCTCCGTCACGAAGAGTGCAACATACGACATAAAATGAAACGCCACGAGCTTCAGCAAAATGTAGAAATATAAATTGTTACGGTAACCCAACGATACTGTTCGAGGATTAAATCTGTGTTCAAAGGTCTACGCAAGCGAGGTGTGCGTGTGGTCGCGGCGCTTTTTCGGCCTTAAAGTTTCCATATTTCCGTCGACGACGTTTCCACTCGGACACGCTAAGGCAGCCAAACGGAAACGCAATGAAACCAAAAAAAAAAAAAAGAAAAAAAACGCAGAAAAACGTGATCGGCCGGCCGACAGACGAAAATCTGCGAAATTTCTGATGAATTCTCCTCGGCGAAAAATTCTCGATTTTTTTTTTCGATCGTTTGTTGTTTTCTTTTATGCTCGGCACTGATGATAGGCGATCGATTTCTCCTCTTTTCGCTTGCCTCCTATTTTCTCCTCTTTTTCTTTTCTTTTCTTTTTTTTTCTGACGATCAACGCGTTCAAAGGTTACGCCAAAGGAAAAAAAAAAAAGAAAAGAAAGAAAAGAAAAAGAAAACGACGACTCTGAGAGAGCATCCTTTTACACTAGATCCGGCGAATACCTTTAAAGCCGAAGCCGAGTCGCGAGAGAAGCATGGCGTTTTTGTGTGTTGTATGTGCAACGATGTCAGGCTACGATTCTTTTCGCATACGCTTTCCCTTGTTACACTCGTCGTTTGACAATATTTCCTTTCCTTGGAGAAACGTTATCTGCGGCATTTGTTTCGCGTTACAGTTAGAAAAATTAAGGAACTTGAGATAATTGATTATAATCCTTCCTTGTTACTTGGAATTTGTATTCAGTTATTTTCAAATTCCTGTGAAGAAGAAAAATGTTATCGTATCATTGTAAAGAACCTTCCACGCCTTTCAAACGATTGAGCTTCTCTTGAAACGGAGAATATTCCCCTCGTTCCAATAATTGATTCGTTCCAAATTTCATACAGGGTGCCAAAAACGTGGGTTTTAAAATTGCAGAGCTCTTTAGTACTCATAAAGAGGATTTGCAACTACTTAAACTATATAAATAAGTGATACGGTCAATACCTTCGGTGAAAAATACAATTTTCTGTACTTGAAAGTTCAGTTTAAGTACATCGTTCATAACAAATAATGTAATTAAAGTGTAACAATGAATGAAAATGTATGTTATATCTGACGAAAGGAAAAAATTGAAACGCGATATAAATACTTTAAAATATTATAAATATCGAAATAACATAGTGTGTTTTACATTAACATTCACTATATGAGTAACAACATTTTATAATCTTTCAGTATAATACTGTGTTTGTGTATAAATTAATATATTTCAATTTGCTTCTTTCATTTATATTTAACGTGTTTTGCTGTATATATA
>WIUT01004257.1:0-17564 GCA_010645135.1 Tetragonula clypearis | reverse complement strand
GTTAAACCTCGACTCGGCTCGATTCACCTTTTTACGTAACTCTTTTTTTCTGCTTAATAATAATTTTCTTTTCTTAATACTCTCAAGTACCTCCACTATGTAGGGTTTCCAAGTGTTACAATTATTTCATTAATTTCAGACAACTGCACGTGAGCTAAAATTTCGTTTAGTATATTCCTTTCGTTAAACCTCGACTCGGCTCGATTCACCTTTTTACGTAACTCTTTTTTTCTGCTTAATAATAATTTTCTTTTCTTAACGTATACTTTCAAGTATCTCCGCTTTGTAGGGTTTCCACGTGTTACAATTATTTCATTAATTTCAGACAACTGCACGTGAGCTAAAATTTCGTTTAGTATATTCTGTAACGTGTAGAATTTTACGTTACGCGGCCCTAAACGCGGTCAGTCGATGATCCTGAAGCTGCGAGAATTCGTGCAAAACACGAACCGTAGCGATTTCGGTAACGACAGGGATGGTACCGATCCAAAGAATATAATTATCGCCTTCGTTGACGTCTACGATCGTTAACAAACTATTGCTACTACTATCACACGCGCCACGCTCGTCTCGCAACTTGTGAATAATATAACACGTACGGCAAATGTCCCGTAAGCGGTCGAAGTGTTTCTCTTCGAAGTAAACCTTCACACGGTGTAACACAAATGTTTAAACAGTGTGTGTCTCTGCCCGGACCACGTGGTTTAGTTTAACAATACCAAGTTTACGGAGAGAGAGAGAGAGAGAGATATCACAAGGAGGCACACGTCCCTTGCGTCACACGTTCGTGTGTAAATTTACCGAAGAACGAGAAACTGCACCGCACCGATATGGGGGAAAAAATGTCGGATGATCGCCATCGGTGCCCTTCGAGATGCTCGCACGCGACAATGTACACTCTTTGACTGACACCGAAGCCAGGAACCCCTAACTAGCGCGATTCGCCTCTCCGGAGAGATCGCACCACCACCGTGGGACGTGAAAATCCCGTTAAATAATCGATGACACTGGGCCCACGACCAGGAACGGTGAATGGACAAACTGTGCGCACACGATGAAAAAGAAGTGGGGGGGACAGAGGACTAAGGAGTGAAACGAACACAGGCTCGTTCTTTTTTTTCTTTTTTTTTTCGTATTTTTGCGTCTGATCATTACCTTGTCCTCTTTTCTCGTTCCATTTTCTACGGCTATTTTCTCTCGTTTCTTTTTCCTTTTTTTCGCACATACTTCTTCTTCCGCCGTCATCGCGATTTCTCCTGAAGCAGCCTCTCCTCCTCTTTCAGAATTTCGCGCGCGCGCAAGCAGGCATGCGCGGAGCGGAGCATAATGTAAATCAGACAGCACGTTCCGTTATGCGAGTGACCTGATATTCCTTTTCGTGGGCCCGCCGCTTGTTTTCGGGCCCGCGTCGACGAGGAATCTAGGTAACGGGAACGAAACACACCGAAACGAATGCCTCGTCTCGTAAAAAAAAAAAAAAGAATGAAACTTCTTTACACCGGTGGATACCACATGACTGACCTGTTTGCCTCGGACAATTGCTATTAACGTCGAACTGAAACGACCGTTTCAAATATATATTTCATCGGCGTAGGATGATTGCAAACAATTCAATGGAAGAAATGAATTTGCCTGTTCGAACATATACATGAATCGCATTAGATGTATGTGTTCTTGTTGTTTCATCGATGTAACGATACAAGTATAAAATAAGCTTCGAGTTGTTGAATACAAAATGTACAGCCAGTTCGTAATGAAATTAGGTCATTTATCTGATTTTCGTTGTATTTCTCTTTTCCATGTTTTGAAGCGGCATAGAACCTACTTCCACTTTAAATGACTCGGCAAGTTCCAAGTTGTTATCTTCCGCGAAACTTTTCGATCATGACATTAACGGATAATTGAATTTTATTACTTTCGTTCTAGATTTACGCGATCCTCCTCCTTTTGAACGTGACGAGTGGTGTTCATCGAGAAAAGAGAAATTACGACTAACACCAATAAGAGGCGATATGCTGGAACTAAATAAATTATCAGCTTAGCAACTCTGTGAATATCGCTAAAAAAAAAAAGAAAAAGAAACTAACGCAAATTTGCCTATTTATATTTGAAATCTTACGTCCATTACAAATTTATCGCGAAGAGTAGATTATAAGCGGCATTTCGTGACCGTAAGTAAGTGAATAAAACTATTTCATCGTACGTTTATCTCGAGAACGTTTCTTTGCTAATATTCGACAGCGAATATGAAAATGTAACGTGTAACGTGTATATCTATCACGGATATTCGTATATTAGTGTCTTCCCTTTTGAGATCGTAATCTCGACTATTTGAAATTCACTGTACGGCGCAATTTCAATATACGCAGTGTATACCCTTGAAATATATACGTGACAATTTTATATACCTCAATTACAAGACAGAAGCTATGTATTCGAAATTCTATGACAGCGGCGAGTGATATCTTTCGCTACGTTAAATCCAGGAAAAGGAAATAAAATTCATTTAAACAGAAGTTCACAGTCCGTTCGAGCATTTGAATTTCAAATTCGTGAATATCTGGGGGGGGGGGGGAGAGGAATTTTTATTTCGCAATAAATTTGATCATTCGTCCGTGATCTTACGTCCTGAAATTCCGACCTAGAAACATTTTACGTTTTTATAGAAATCCCGACTTACACGTAGAAACGCTTTACACGTTTTTATAGAAACTACCGTCGCCATTATATCGAGATTATTATATATCGCAATTTCTGTGAAAGAAAATTATGTCGAGCGCAACTGTTTCTTTCCTCATTGTATTTTGTTGATTTTCAGCTAAATCACGTTTCAGTATTGAAGAGTAATTGTAAATTCATGTCGATAGCATTGGCAAGGCTAATGCACGCCAGTGACTTAGAACGTAATATAACTAGTAACATAGTAAATATTCCGTAATTAAAACTGACATCCTGCTGCAATCTAACTTTGCGCTAAATATTTGCTGCAAAAAGTTGTTCCGAGCAAATAAATGTGTACATTAACCTGCTTTGCAACATATAATTCTTTAAAAATTGTATCTCTTTTCAAATTTTTTCCGTCTCTTATGATGATGTTGCGCTATTAGACTTATATCTATCATTTCTGTCCGCTCCTTTTTATCTCTAACCTCTTTTCTACTTGACAGAAAGAAACTACTTTTCTTTACGATAAAAAAAATTGATGGTTCATCTAATCTAACCTAACCTTTCCTTTCGTTTTTTTCTTTTTCCATACGAACGAACACGGTTACATATCGAATCTATATAGATTCAATAGAAAATTCGCGTAAATATCAGTCCAGCTCAACGGCTCTCTAATAACATTAAACACTACCACACCAGTGAAAATGACTGGTTTTACAATTTTATTTAAAAATTTCTACTTCACGTTACGATTTTTTTCTCCCATTGCAATGATGCAATGACTTTTACAGTGATAACTAAAGAAATAATATAATGAATTTTATCTTATTTTTATTTGTTAGAAATCAAGATAATTTCGGTAGAAATAACTTCGTCTTAACTGTCGGTTAGTTCTAGTGTTAAAGACTTTACGTTGCTGCTTGATCAGTTAAACTGACGAAATTTTGTACAAGTTTATATATAAAAAAAATTTATTAGTTTGATTTGTCGATTTTTACAATTGAAAATTCCGTATTACTTGCTTTATACTAATTATTGTTAACGTGAAGTAACATACTTTCATATTGCTACTTTATATTTTACTAACTAATTAATTATTTGCCCGATTGAAATTGCAAATTCTTCCACAATGTAAATACCATTTTTACAATTCGTATAATTAATTTTTATTTTAAATTCATTTGTACGTAATTCGCGTTTAACACTAGAACTACCACACCAGTCGAAATGACTGGTTTATACAATTTTATTTTAAAATTTCTGTTTCACGTTGCAATTTCTTTCCCCGCAACAATGCAATGACTTTTACAGTGATAACTAAAGAAATAACATAATGAATTTTATTTTATTTTTATTTGTTAGAAATCAAGATAATTTCGGTAGAAATAACTTCGTCTTAACTGTCGGTAGTTCTCGTGTTAAACGAAAGTTCGTCGCTTCGACTTTCTTTCTTTTTTTTCTTTGTTTTTTTAACGAAAGATTGAAGAATGAACGAACGAACGAATGAATTTCCTGCATTTTCCTCGTCTCTGTGAAACTTTGCGATATTTCCTCGCCACCTCGTTCTTTTCCGTTCTCTGCTCTCGAAGTCTTTATACTCGCGTTATGGTCTGTGTCCTACATTTAATATACGAAGGTTTGTCGAAAGAGAGATGACGCTGGGTTCATAGAGGAGAATCGAAAGAAGGAAACATCAAAGTTACTCGTGTAAGCGAGGGCTATTCGGGCGGAATGGAAGCAAAGGAGATATTAGGAGAATACTTCGAAATTGATTCTACAGCTCTCTTTTGCTACGTCGTAAACTTTTTGTACATCCAGCGATTCGTTTCTCGTTTTTATTAAAAAGAGAAAAAAAAGAGAGAGAGAGAGAGAAAAGAAAATGATATCGAGAGAGAATAATGTGAAATATTCAGAGAGCGTATTACATTTCTCGCGTCAACACAATATGTCATTCTGCGTAGAAAATATGCTGACTTTTTATCCCTCGATCCGTAATAGTAACTGTAACTCTGAGAAGTTAATTTCCGTGGTTTAGGGCGTGTGATTTAATAAACATAAAAATATATTCACATATTCTAATGTTAAATTGTCCATTGGTAAAATTAAAGCAACCGAGATCTTTAATATATAGCGAAATATTCTGTATGATACAACGGTAAATAATAATAATTATCGAAAAGAAATTCTTCGTTGCCAGACTATCATTTTAATCTTCAGGGCACTCTTTTAAACAACCGTTTTATTTTCCGAATTAACTTCACATTATTTTAAAAAAAGTCGTACGACGTTGTATTTTAGAATTAAATACAAAAGGTTAGGACTCTTTGAATTTCTGTTCGACCCTCGTTCGATTGTTCAATAAAATTGTAAAGGAGAAACTTCAATCTTCAAGATCGTGTTGTCAGATCCAGTTGTGGAAAACAATTTTCAATGCTTTAGAGAACGTCTGAATTTCGTTAATTCGACGATGAAACGATTGAAATTTCTGAAATTTCGATCGTTCGGTCTCGTTGTTCGAAAGTCAATGAAGCGACGAAGAAAAAAAATCGTGCAGCGAGTTTGAACAATTCTCCGGACTTACTTGTGAAGAAACATTTCTTTTCAACATTTTCTCGAGGCAACATTAATTGAATCTCGACAATTTTCGAAATTTACAAATTTTGACGAAGAGTATCCTTGCTTCTTCACTTGCTGCGTGATGCAACAACTAACTCAGGTTACTGCCAATTCAGAAGCTTCACGTTTCTAAAATGACATTCAAATCGTTATACGATTTTCTTCCTACCAAGTTTACAACAAGTTTAAAACAATTTCCTATCGAACGTGCGACAGTGCAGCGCACTCGACGTAGACAATAGTACGCATTCGCAATTTCTCGAAACACTCTATCGAACCGCGGTTCGAAAGAGTTAACGAGCTACGATCCGTACGATACGTAACGTAACGATCTGTTGGAGGGAATAATTCTGTAATCGAGTTAACGCTGCCGCGCGTGAAACGCAATTGCAAAAGTTTCGCGTAATGGTAACGGGCGTAACGAAGTTACGTTTCGGTGTCTACTTCGGCAGAGAGAGAGAGAGAGCATCGGGAGAGAGGTCGAAGTTGGGTCCATTGGGTGTAAGACGTTCCGGCGGTTAGAGCGAATCGAACAACAGGGGGCGATTAGGTTAGACGAGGATGACGAGTTTAAAACCGGGAGAACGAGAACCAAGGTTTGGCTTCTAGCTCCAGTGAAACGTCAACAACGATAATCTGATGTGAAAAGGATGATGGCGGCGACGACAAGAAGTCTCAAGCAGGAAGCAGCTTAACGCCAGACGAACGTGTCTCCTAGTGCGAGAAACACGCAAACGATAAAGAACGAACATTTTCGGGTGTTTGTACAGAGTAGAAAGGAAATGTTGCTCGTGGCAATCATAGATGAATTCTACATCTTTTCACTTGATAGAAACACATGTAAAGAGCCTGTCTTGAATTTCAAGGTAAAAAGAAAAAATTTATTTTTTCTTGCATCGTATTCCACTTCATCGCGAAGGTGAAACTTTTTCACAGGTATCGCGATCTAATAGTCCTTTCGAGAAATGCCAAGAAAGTTTCTTAATCATTTAATAGGCTGAACACGCGTTTTGGACGCGTAAATGGTCGGTTTTACGTAACTTTCGTATTAGGATTAACCAACATTTGATTTATCACAGTTTGCAGCATCTAAATAATCAAATGATAAAACTAACTGTTAACAATATTACGAAATATAAACATTACGTAATATAAACATCCCTGCATTCAGAACTATAAAGTCGCTGCTAGCACGTTCGCAGTGTTAAACTTCTAAGGTTAAGGAACTTTTTAGCCGTTTTTCGAGAGAACTGTTAGGTTATTGCGACCTATGGTCCCTCGAGGAAGAAATCTTCGACCTTGAAATTTAAGCGAAAACTTACTTACGTTGTCATTTCGAATTTTCGTTTCTTAACGAAGAATTTTTGAGAGCACATTTTCCCATTTAATTTCACTCGTAGAATCTATTGGAAAAAAAAGCAGGGACACACGCAATTACATATTTAATTTTTATACTTCATACATTCGTTTATCTTTCCACGGCACTGCAGCGTAAAGCGCTCGTCTAAGCGTTCGTTTTTGATTTCGCTGATCGAATATATGAAACGAAAATTCACCGTCGCCGTTCTACGAGGAAAAACGGGTATATTTTCCCGCGGGTGTTATTGCAATTCGAAATAAACGTAAAGGAATGAAACGTGTATTTGTCCATGAGCGTTCGAGCAGGGCGTCGAGGAATTGGTAAGAAATGAAATGAAAGCGACTCGAAGGGTAAGGAATAACACTCGATGGCAACTTCGCGCGAACTTCTCTCCTTCGTGTGCCGTTTCTCTTCACCCCCTCCCCCCTCCCCCGTCGCCATCTTTCGTGGAAAGAAATACTCGACGGTGCTTTTCTTTCGCGTGGAAGGTGAAAGACTATTCCCGTCTCCAACTCTTCGCTTCACCCTTGTCGAAAATGAACGAAACGTTTACAATAAGAAAATTGATGTAACGAAGGGAATTTTGTTATAACGAAACAGTTGTGCGAAACTTTGTATGAAATGATACGATTTTTAGCCTTCTCTTCTCATTTTGTTTCACTGGCGCAGAAAATAGTCTCGCGCTGTCAGTCAAGAGAAACGTATCGATTGATGTGTAAAAGTAACATCTACAACTTTATTTAATTAAACAAACGGAGGTCGCGTCCTCCAATAAAGCGGAATCATTAAATTCTACTCTGTCTTGTACCGTTTCGCAGCTACGTCTCTCGGCGTTGATCTTTTGAATTCTAAAATTCGAAAATCTCAGTCTGTTCGTACTTGACGTTTCACGTGATGAACATTGAACTGAATAAAGATATATTCCAAAGATTGAGCGACTTACTTTCGAAATTCTCACGCTTCTCAACGGCTCCAGCTGAGATAGTCGAGAGTGGACACAGGGGAAACCTAAAACCCAGGAAAATTAAGCGCAATAAGTTGCCGTTGCAAATTCCCACGATCTTTCAAATTACACAGAAATTTTTAAAACTTACGCACGACTTTTATCATTCGTTTTACGATTGAATTTTAAAATCAGCCTGCTAGATGCAACGTCCGCACGTAATTAGAGAAAGATCACGGTCCAAAGGGAGGGGGTGTCCGTGCGAACGTAAATAAAATAATAAAAAAAAAAGAAGGTGAAAAATGGCGAGTAAGAGAACCGAAGAGTAGTAGATAGACTTTCTCGACGAGAGACAAGACACGGGGTACGTCTGGTATAAATAAAGAGGAAAACCGTGGGAGTGAGAGAGAGACAGGGGGTTAAAGGCAACATACGCATCGCGACAAAGGGGACCGTGAAACAGACAAAGAGCAGAGAAAGAAGAAAGGGGATGAGCCCTTGGACGAGCAATTCGAGGGAAATTAAGCAATTAGTAACTTTGCACCGGTGGCAGCTCTCAGCGAGATTTGATTATGTTTTCGGTTTAAGCTCTACTGGAAACGGGAGGGTTGCTTCTATTCCCTCCTCACTTTACTGTGCGTCTCCCTCCGGGGGAATTTCACGAGAGGGATGCAAGAGGAATGTTGTGCGAAAGTCTTAGGCCATTTACAAGCTTCCACTGATGTCATAACGACGAGTAAATTGTGGCTAATTATGCAGATTCGTGTTTTTATAAGTGTGATTTAGAAACTTGAATAAATATTAAATTAAGTGGTTACTACATTCTCGATGTTTTATACAGTTCTGTGTTCTCAAAAATCTGTCAGTCTGACGACAACTCATTTGTGTTTTTAAACGATATCTTCATTATGTAGAATGTAATTATAAATTTTTTTTAGAAATATAAATATGAAATAATATATTATTTAATTATTAATGAAATATTGTATTTAGTCGTCTACCCACGTAGTCTATAGATACTTTACAAAATTATTTCAAAATCGAAATATTTTCGAAGTTGCCAATTATACAGAAAAATGTTTCACACCAAAGTTGGTCTGGTTTCAAGTGGGGGCAGTGTTCGTTGTAATTGGATTTCCTGGAATTTAAATTGGCTAGAATTCGGATAATTAGATTTAGAGGGAGATAATTAGATTTTAAGAAGTCCCTGTTACTCATATTCGAAGGCAGTATTATTTTCAATATTTAATAAACAAAATCATTTTCTGCTCAACTTTTGTTTGTCGAATTGTATTTATAAGTTTGTAGAAATGTCTGTTTGAGAGATTGTGACCCAAGAATATAGTCACTTTTCACACTTTTCAAAATACATTTGATAAACAGAAACTATTTCATTTTCGTTTTTTAAATCACACTTGTAAGAACATGAGTTTGTTATCATGAGATTGATTAGAAAAATCGTTGCTTGAGAATTTTACTATATATTGTAATTGAGATGTTGATAATTAACCAATTAAGACATCAGATTAATTTCGAAATCTACACAGTTTGAAAAACGTTGTATTTTCACTACGAAAATATTGTTTCCTACAAACTTATATAGAAAGCATTTTCGATCCAATGGAACGATCGGAAAGGGGGCGATTCTACGCGAAAAAATAAGAAAAAATAAATTTTCCTAAGGCGACAAAATGCGTTTTTCATTTAAGGCCTCGTTTCTCAAGAAAATCGATTTCAAGACAATTTTCAACGAAACGTATTCGAGGTCTATTCTTTTGAAAATGGAACTTGTCCATTCCATGTAAGCTAATTTGCTGTCAACTATTTATTTCTAGTCCAGTTCAAAATTAAATTAGTAAATTTTCTAACTCGAGTCTCTCGAAAATTTCACTCTTTCCCAGAGACTTATTCTCTTTTATAAAATCATCCCTTTTCTGAAACCGACAGATCAGAAACACTCTGTATATGACAGCTCGTAAGATTTTTGTGTGACAGAAAAAGATAAAAATATAAAGAGAGAGAGAGAGAGAGAGAGAGAGAGAGAAACAGAGAGGAAGCTTTCAAGAGGTCGCTTTCGCTCAGTCGACGTATATCCGCAGCCGCAAACTCTAAAGGGGCAATACGTGCCTCGAACGCCGGCTTCTATTTCTTCGTTTCCGGGCTTCTGTCACCTCCTATTGTTCTTCGATTCCCGCGTTCCTTATTGCATTTTCTCGATTCTTCCACGGGAACACGGAAGGGAACACACAAGCGTGTTCGATACGGCGGAAACCACGCGGCGACGATTGGAGATCGATCTCTCGAGCGGGAGCCATTGTGCCACCGCGGACGCTCCGAGGCGCGTGTCAGGCGCGTTTTCACACAGAGGAGAGGAAGTCTGTTGGCTAGCCGAGTAATTGTGATTCATTTCAGCCTCCTCGTTGAACAAGGGAAATTAATCGACAGATTTATTTCTACCTTCAGGCTTTCTCTTCGTGCTTCGCGAGACGATCGTGTTTCTTCGCCTCGCTTCAGCTTTCTTTGCTTTGCTTTATCTCTTATTGAAGGTTTCACGTTTCATCCGACTTACGAATATTCGAATTTACGAACATTGTACTCTGATGTATCGCATCGTCCGTGTGATAATTCGTCGTGCAATATCGTCTCATGTCGTATTGTTGATATTCTGTGATAGAAAGCACAGGGACGTTGCATGACTGATATTACCACTAGATTTTGTACAAAGAAACCTTACAATTTGATACACTAATTAAGCAGATTAATGACAACGTACGAAAGTTTCAACAATTCATTTTAGCAGAATCTCTTTATGTAATGAAGAAACTTTAAAGTTTACTTGGAATTTATTTGATAAATCCATTGCTACAATACGAGCAAGTAGAATGAGTAGCCACGTAGCCAGACAAGTCAGACTACCTCTAATTGTAAAAGTACCGTGTTCGTTTACATATTTAAATATTTTCTATTCACTATACAAAATTAGTGTACAACTTCATAAAAGTTATTTAACAAAATAAATATTAAATATGTTTTATATACAACAGATAAATATACACTAAATATTAAATATGTTTTATATACAAATATAATTATACAATCAAAACTATATATATATTGTACGAATACTTTACTAACACGTTAAAAAAAGAAAAAGGAAAAATACAAAACAGTTTATCGAAAATGATCGTTAATAAGAGTATGAATACGAAATGACCAATGAATTTATTTTTAATGCGACAGAAAGCGGAAATAGATAAATGGTGTTTGATATTGACTCGTTGAATGTTATGCATAGTAAATTAGGTGTAATAAATAATAAATTAGTTTGCCGAGTAAAATTTAACGGTATGCCGAACAGTATTTCGCGCCTCTGTATTTCCACATTCCGAAGTGTTATCCACCTCTATCGGTATAAACCTAGCACGAACGTACTATTGAATTAATTCAGACTTTCATTATGAAATACGTCGGGAGTATGAATACGTCGATTTCACGATGTGAAATTCATTCATTTAGATTATTTCATTTATATACAAATGAAACGTTAAATCACAGATGCAGTTTGATTACCGATGTGCGTGATTTATCTGTTTGTCATCTTATATTACATATATATATATATATATATACACACATATATTAAAAACTGAAATCGTTACTATTTTCGCTTAAAATAACGTATCGTCTAAGTTCATCTTCGAATTCATTTCGAGCCGCTAAAACGTAGAAATAAGCAAGCTTTTCTGAATTAAATTTACCAATATCTCGCTAATTTTCACTAATGTTCTCCTTTTTTTTTTCTTTTTTTTTTTATTTCACTCTTCTACGATCGTCGGCTCGTTTCGTCGAACGTCGAGAAAAACCACACAAGGAACGAGCAACCCGTTCGAAAAGTTAAAATCCCAACCACCCCGGGGACGAAATCTCGCGACGCGAACGCGGAAGAATATAAAAATCACCTCGTTTTCACTATGCTCAGGTTTTCCCCCCTCCTACCCTTTTTCTTTATTTCTCTACAAGCGTTCTTTCTCGTTCCCCTCCCGAGAAGGTTTATTTTATCGTCGGCTCGCTTTGAATGTTAAAAAGCGTCGCAATGCAAACGGCGTCACCGGACGAAAAAAAAGAAAAAAAAAAAGAAGCCAGGGTGACGAACGTAAGAATTAAAGTGGTCGCCCCCTGTGACAGAGCACCCCCCCCCTCCCTCCTTCCCTTCTTCCCGCCACCCCCTCGCCAGTTGCTTCTGGCGTCGCTTTTAAGAAGTCACGGCACACTGTCCCCAGGCAAACTTCGCCGTTAAAACGCGGCTCTGCGACGACGTTCCGTCGAGATTGCATCTCTCTCGTTCTCTCTCTCTCTCTCTCTCTCTTTCTCTCTTTACGCCGGTTTCCACTCTTCTTCTGGCCGCGTACTTTTGCATTATTCCTGACTGCCGTCCGTTTCCGACGCAGTTTGCCAGAAGACGGTAAACTTTCAAGAACCGCTCGATGGAGAGGAATTTCGAATGTAATTACCGGCCGTTTTTCTCTTTGTTTGGCTCAAAATTGACCCGGGCTACTTCGTTTCGTAATTCCTCGCTTCGTTCCTTTCTTCGTGCCTCTCTTGCCCCCCCCCCCCGCCCCCTCGCCGATGAATCAGTTTCCCGAGCAAATGAACGTGGAAAATCTCGTCGAACAGCTTCGAACGGAGAATTTTACAGCGAACGCGATTTTTCTTTCTCTCCTCTTTTTTCTTTTTTCCTTTTTTTCTTTTTCCTTTTCCTTTTCCTTTTCTTCTCTTCTCTTCTCTGGCAATTAAAGGAAAGTTAGAGCCAATCCCTCGGGGACGGCGTTCCAATGTTGATTTCCTTCACTTTAAAACTTTTTCCGATCATTTTCAACAGGTTCGCGTCACGTGGAAATAGAAATTAGGATTTAATAATGATTTCGCTTCAAACGGCGTTTCGTCACAGTTTGTTTCAGTACATGATTACGAAATTTAATTCGATAATAATTTCGAAACAATTTCTTGGATACGGTGTTCGTTAAATATGTACGGTTATAAATTGTAAATTAATTATAAATTATAAATTAAATATTACGGTTAATAGGTGTTGAGATAGATTTATTAGAGTGTAAAATTAAGAATCAGATTTAATAGAGATAGTAAAAGTTGCCGAGAATGTGAGAGAATGATTATTCTCGGTGGGGTCACTGGCGACTAAATTGCGGATTTATATGCAAATAAAGCCGCGGTAAAAAAAAAAAAATAATCATTTTACGTGTCAAATATTATAGAGGACACTGTACTTTTTCGTATTACGCCCATTATATGCAATTTAGAAATTTGCAAAATGCACGAAACTCCACGGTCTACCGATGGCTGATCATTTTCGGACTGTTTTTAAAATGATTATTTCAGACTTTAAAACGATTTAAAAGAGAATCGGTAAATCATCGACAATAAAATGGAGAACGCAACAATTGAAACAACAAAAGCATCATCAACAATGAAGGCATGCAGATTATTCACAGAGTCGGGATATTCTCGTCGAATTTTTTCCTCGATTCGAGCGACGACCGTCGAAAGTTTCCGAGTTAAGACAGAAAAAGGAAAACCGATCGGCGTACAAATGTTTCAAGTAGCTACGATTAATCTTTTAGAGTAGCGGTGAACTACGACGACGAAAAAAAAAAAAAAAAGAAAAAAAGAAAAAGAAGGAAGAAGCAGGACGAGAAGAGAAAGAAGAGGGAAATAGAGAAAGAAAAGAAAAGAGAGAAAAAAAAAGAAACGAAGGCGCAGAGACGAGGAAAAAGAAAAGAGGCGTTCGTTGTCTTTACGAATTGAATTGAGTTCGTCGAAGCGGTGAGGCGGATTTAAATAAGGGGAACCGTCTCGCGGATGCAAATTAGAGTTTGCTCGAAAGAACGTAATCAAGATAACGAATGGAACAGCTTCTTCCCCACTTCTGTTGTCTCACGCGATCGAAATTGCAACATTCTTTCGCCAACGCCAGCTCGCTTTATATCCAATTTGTTCGTTAGCCGATTTATCTCACCTTCTCGTTTCTTTCTTCTACCGTTTGAAGTCATTTTTACACTCCCGAGCTCGAGCTCTTCTGAAACTTTTCAACTCTTCAATTTCTTCTTCTTCTTCTTCTTCTTTTATAAGTAATTTATTTATTCGCGGAAAAGGAAACAACATCCTTCGACTTCTTTGAACATTTTCAATTTTCCTTAGCTCTTGCTTCGGTGACTTATTTATTTGCTTGAAAGATTCGTTTTTTCGTCTTTTACTTACGTCTGAAAGTAAAACAGCTTGATATTTCGAATTAAAACAATTTTTTTTAATTTTTCGACTCTCTCTCTCTCTCTCTCTTTTTCTTCTACGATTGGAAATAAAATTCTTACACAAATACACAAATACATAAATACACGCAAATCAAGTCGTCAGAATTTTCAAACAGTTACAAAAACTATTAATTTTTAATTGTTTGTACTTTGTATGTACTTCTTCCTTTTGTAAGTTTCAATTGGAAATAAAAATTCTCGGGGATTCTCGACACGTTAGCGAGCCGCTTCGACGGTATTAATATTCAAATGCATCGACCAACTTTGTTTACGACCTCGAGAAGATTACACACGGTGAATTTATAGGGTGCGATCCATCTTCCTGACGTTGATAATGCGTTCTCCTAGTGTCCACGTGTGTTCTGAACTTCCCTATGAATCCAACAGCTTCTATACAGAAGCTAGTATTTCTCTTTCGAATAGGAAAAATCCTCGAGCTCAGTTTCATCCTCAAATTGAATAAATCAATCAGATATCGAAAGAACGATAAGAATGTTCTCTGTAATATTTTCCTTTATTTAAACGTGTTCGTTTAGAGAGAAATGAATCGAATTATTAATTTTGTACAATTCACGGTATTCTGAAGTACCTTAACACTTTGGAGACGAATTCTTAATACTCGTGTTATTTGTAAAACTTACAAATTTTCGCAACCAATGTAAGTCTGATAAGAAATGACTCACTCAGATATAACGTTAAAAGACTAGCAAGGAAACATACCGAGGTGTGCATCACCACAAAATTTTGATGAAATTTGGCATAAATATAAATTGCAAAGAAATATTTGACCCTTTTTTTTTTATAAACGTCGATGTTAAAGGGGTAAAAACTATCCTCAAAATTGGGAGTGTGGAACATATTTTGTCAAACATCTCGGAAATTATTGAACGTACAGTTTCTGTGTAAATTGATGAAATTATTATATATTATTATATAGTATTTTTGTAAAATCTTTTTGTTTAAACAATATATTCAAAAAACATATTCTTTATAAGTTTTTTCCCAGTAAGTAAATGTTAATAATTTTTCTTGAATATTTGTTTATGAAATCTATATGTTCAAACGCAAATAACAAATAAAATGGAATCCTGATTTTTGCATTATAAGAAAATTCATTTGTTGAAATTTATTTCTTAAAAATTTTACACCTCCGAGTGCTGTGTACTAAAAAATTGAAAGATATAAAATATAAAAGAGCAAAGGTATTTCGTGTCGAGTCGTCGTGTAATTTCTCCGCGTGTTTTGCAGTCTTTGTTCATTCGGTTACAACAATTTTCGCAAGTTGTTAAAAAATACCGCGCAAAAATTCCAAGCAAACGGGATTAACTCGCTCGCTGATACCAGTGAATCAATTTCACCAACTTTTCTAACTAACTCAAAACCGTTTCAAACATAAATGACGACAGAAGCTAATTAAACATTTGTAACTAGTTTGCCAAAAAGGACAAACCGTGGTCCTCTTCGTGACGCGTAGATACCTTGGAATCGTTGCCAGTTAATATTTCAGCCACAGATTCAGATTAGTTAAATTATTCGAATTTAGGCAATTTATATTCTCAAGAGTAACTCGATTTTGAATTCATATATATAAGTCAGGTATTTGACTCGAGGTTATCTAGATCCAGGTTTGGATTAAGGTCATTTCGATCTAGAGTGGTTTATCTGCAGTGAAAATCTTTTACATTGTCTACTGTGTGAAAAGAACTTTGTGCGCGTATGTATGTTGTATGTATTGCTTATTTAAAAATATTATAAGGAGACTGTCATATGTATGTATTAGTAAAATTGGAAATCAGTCAATAGCCGATGATATTGCAAGATTTAAAAAAAGTATACATTTAATAGAAAATTGATAAATATGTGGCACTGATAAAATAAACTGCGTTTAAAGTAGTGATCAAGTATCAAGGGAAACAAACTAAAACTATAAAACTATGTATTTTAATCATGTTAAGTTCGACACATTTCATACAAAATCGTTGAAGTTTCCAAAAAGACATACTATAAACACAAACTTTACGAGAAATTCCGAACTGATTATTTCAACCATATGATACTTTTGTTACACTTTATTACACATTAATTACACGAAGATTTTCAGAGAAAATCTTAATTATACGTTATTATACTTTAATCCGGAGCCGGCTAATTGGCGGCCCACTACTTTCCTGATCACTAACCCTCCCCCCTTCACTGCATCGATCTCTCCACTACATTGAAATTTCCTTAGCGTGTACGAGAGAGAGTGAAGAGATCGATGTAGCGTAGGGAGTAGCGCTGACGATCAGAAAAGCAGGGGCAAAGACTCGCGTGCCGCTCTGCTTTAATCAAACGATAAAGGATCGCAAGTTTTAGTTCAACACATTTCACATCGAAATCGTTGAAGTCTCTAAAATATAAAAATTTACGAAAAAATGACTAGATTATTAAATTATTACGAAAATCATTGAAATAATTGTTTATTTCAATCACTCTGGTAGTTAATGGTGGATAATGATAGTCACGTTAACGCTCGGGAATCTTTTTAATCTTTACGAAGAACATCCTCTGCGTTAAATATATATTCTTCGATTTACTTCAAACTTCAGCGATCGTAATCGTGTCAAATGAAATTCACTTTTAATTCTTATTCGTACAACACACGCGCAATGTTTCCATGAATTCTGCCCTCTACTCAGCGTTCCGCCGTGTGATCTCGAGTCAAGTAAATAAAATGATTCGCACCGGTCGAAGTCTTGAACTCTCGAAGTTCGAGAGTTGAAGAGAGTTTTAGGGGCTAATTCCGGGGAGAGGGGAGCCAAAATTCTCCCTTTTAGCCTTTTCTCGGGTCGACGCCGTGCGGCTGAACGTCGCCTCCCCCCTCCCCCTTCGTCGCAAACACAATAACCGGAGCGAAGGATGATCAAAGAGGACACCGGTGAAAAGGGAGAAAAGAGGAGACGTTCCTGGCGGCCTCGCAGGCTTAATTTTTCACGCAAAAAGCACGCCGCGCGGCGAAATCTCTGAACGCGGGGTGAGGAGGGGGGAGAGAAAAAGGGAGAGAGGGGGGGTGGACGTTACATTGTAACGCTTCTCGTGCGACAGCCCTTTTGCACGAAATGTCCTCGTTTCCTGTTGGAATCTTTGTTCCACTGACGGAACGGCCTTGTCAGCCAACTGGAACGACTAACCAGCTAACATAACTCACCCCCCCCCTCCCCCTGTTGCCAGTATTTAGTCGTTTGACATAATGTCGCTCCATCGTTCGTGCAATCTCCTGACACTTAGACACACGTTTAAACTCGATACACTCGTTATCACTCGTTCTCCGTTCTCTTTTCGTTTTGTTCTCCCTTCGTTTCTCTAATCGGTTGTGTTATCAACTTACAATACACCGGTGAATGTTAAAAGTTACATGGTATAAAATTGAATTGAAACGTCGAATTCAAGTGCAGTCGATTGATAACTGTATATTTAATACTAGAACTATCGACGACTGAAACGTAAAAATCAGAGAGATCGAAGGAGTAAGAGAATGTTTATAATTTATAAATTTTATTCATTCGAGATCATTGAAATCTCCGGATATAGTAAATCTGCGAAACTAACCTGAGAAAAATTTAAGTATATATATATATATATATATAGATATATATATATAATTATTTACCCTTTT
>WIUT01004256.1:0-17565 GCA_010645135.1 Tetragonula clypearis | reverse complement strand
ACGGTACTACAAAGACCATGGGCTCCGGAAGTAGTATTCTTCCCCATTGGTAACGGTTTGATGGAATGCTAATTTGACGAAACCAAATTGCTTCAGAGCCATACAGAGTAGACGATTGGACTTTGGAACTGGTCCCGTCTTGCAGCCTGATCTACCAAGTGAAGTTATGTATAGAGATGTCAGATGTACGTGCGTTGAAAAATATGATATTATGGTATCATATGAATTGAAGAAATGTAAATGAGTGAGTGATTTTGGTGAATAAGAAAATATATGTTTAATGGTAAACTAGCTGGAATTAATGTGTGAATAGTTGGATAATGTATGAATTTAATAAGAATGATTGATTTGCTAGTTGGAATATCTGTTTCGACGCATGTTTCGAATACATGTTCTCTGTTGACTGGACATATCATTGTAGATACATTATTATAAGTGGATGGATGGGTGTGAATGATGAGCTGGAATTCAAAAAGAACTATGAACACGTCTGTAAATTTGCAGTGAGTGTATTGAAAAGAAGAAAATAGTTCGTGCCATATGAGTATTGTGAGAGCAAGGCTCTCTAAAAGTCTTTGAGGTATGACATTATTAATTCATGTCGGCCCCAATCAGAAGTTTGAGAGATCCTCAATAAATAGAGGATCGGTTTTAGAAATGATATGACCAGTGTTTTGACATTGATATTGGAGAGATTGATACAAAAAGTCCTCAGAAGGCTGCTATCTTTCCGTCGTTGACCAACTGGATTGGATTTTCTGGGATTCATAGGCAAGTCACGGAGAGTGTTAGAGAGATGCATATATCTTGCCAAATGAGCTGCGTCAATTACTCGGATACCAACCTGACCAATCGACGGAGAGATGTTAGAAAGATTACACCAAAGACTTGCATTCTGAAGCTGATTGATCGCTTCTTCAGAGGATTTATCACACGCATTAATTGTATATCAAACCTTATATCCATAGTGGTCAAATGGATCTTGGGAATGTAGAATCTTTTCGACGTAATGGTATCATTAAAAATCATCGGTGAGACTTTCATGAGAGAATTGTTTTTAGTGAGAGCTTTGCAACTTCGATCACTCTTAAAATGCCTCGGAAATCGTGATGACGGCACTAAGCAACGGTATACAATCAGAGTAAGTGATTTGACGTGTACATGCTCACCAGCAGATTTGACATGCTCGCCTGCACGAGTGCTAGATTCAGGTAAGCCTAATTAACACATTCTCGTCCCCCGTTCTCCAATCCGGGAACTACCTATCAGACTCAGAGTGCAATCTGGTTTACTTATGGGAGACAGGACCTTTCTAAATACCGGTTCTGCACGCCGATACCCAAGTTGTAAAGATGTTGTTTTCTCGACAATATACGTGTATATTCTAGCTCACAACGTGGGCTGTATCATTACCTTCGAGAATCCAATCCAACTTCGGCGGTAGTAATCCTCAAGCGTCCGCTCGATATCAATGATCGACGCCATACTAGTCATATCTTTCGCAGAAAGAATCTGCTTCACAATAAAGTCTTTGCAAACTTCGACGAAGATGGGGTAAACTCCGACCGTCATGGGTCGTCATGACTAAAGACCTATAAACGCTGCCGACGCTCCGTGGAAAAACAGACCGTTGCTATAAACTTGCAGAAGTTTCTAAATAAAGGTCCGTGAGGGTGTCCTTGTATATGTGATGGTTGGGTTGATGCATCTCTGGACACCTTTTATCATGAAAAGTGTAGACTTTTAAGTACTAGAACATGTCATGGACATATTCGCCAGCATGAAGATTTGCGACCTAAGCCTAAATCTGTGGATCCAGATATTTAGTTCGCCAATATGGAGGTCTCTCAAGAGGAATTGATATAACAAATCTTGCGAGTCGAAAGTTATTGGTTCTGTATATCTTTGGATTTCGATTCAGGTGCTTGATGCAGTTGTTCTTTATAATGGGTAGTGGAATTCCAGTGCGCGAGAGGATATCGAATGAAAGTCCAGATGTCTGTGGATATTGTTTGATCGTATGTGTGATCCATCACATCGTGAGCCATATTTTAAGATGGCTTTGGCTATCAGTTTAAACATCGTCAACGCTTCTAATAACGTAGTTTGAGAGAAAATAGGGAGGACTCCCCTAAGTTATGTTGTGTCCACCATATCTATAATTTGTGACTTGTAAAGTTGGCGAATTAATTTTCTCAGTTTATTATGAAGCTACGTTCCAGAAGGAAGTGTACTGTGGCATACGTTCTAAATAGGTACGTTTTATCTGCCGTCAAATGTCAAATACAACGAAATTTCGTGGATGGCTTTCTTTACTAGTTAGTCTAATGTACTATGTTGAGACTCCCGTACTGACCGATGAAGTGTAGAAGACCCATGTCTCGCAAAAGTGGGCTTGCTTCCTTCATCAAAGATTCACCGACTGGAATTAAAAATCATTGTATAGAAAGCTAAGGTAACAAGATTTCATGTCCTACTTTTTCGATTTTTACTGAATCTCGAAAAACTTGATAGAAAGATTCGCCGCTTCCACACAAGTGTATCGATAGATCCTACTGTAGGCGGGCAATTTAATGGATAGTAAGCACAATTGTGCGAAATTGTGACGTTTGCAGAGAAGGATTGTCATTAAAGTCTGGATAGTATTAATATTTTTTACGAGGCTGTCGTAAAGTATAATCCTATTCTAGTTTCAGCCGAATTTTATCGCAATCTTCAGCAAAAAATCCGAAAAAATGTGGCTCAAAATCGGGTGAAATGGCATTACTGCTAGGATAAAATGGCAATATTTGTTATTTGAAAATGGCTAAATCCATTAACAAGTTGTGGTTGTGATCGTACTTGATCGATGTTTATTTTCGGATAATCTTAGGTAGCTATGGATCTAATGGCACCGTTAAATGAATTAATTATTTCTGCGTGAGTCTGTTTGGGGATCTATGAATGGTGAATTCTACCTCTTGAAACAGGAAACAAAAAAATGAGTGATTAATTTCGTAGGGTTACTATACGTTAGGATTTAGAACTAGTCATGTGAAATTTATAATAACAAAACTTTGAGCAGGATTAATCACAGGAAAAAGATTACAGTTCGAATTCGTGCATCTCAATATCCGCCGTTGTGGATGTGCAGACAGACTTTCACCGATAGTTATCCAGAGGTTGCAAGAAATGTGTGGAGAGTCTCGTTTCCCAAGCTACTATAACTGGGAAACAGTTGAGAGACAGGTTAGTTTTACAGTATGTTGATTAGTCGTTGCGATACTAATAGTGTAGATGTAGTGTTAGTACGTGAAGAATTGCAAGTTGGGACATTTGTTTCACGCATTCGGAGCGACCGTTGCTGCAAAGTTACTACATGTGGGATTATATCTTAATGCTTCTATCCTTCTTAGCAAAAGGAGACAACAATATCTCTAAGAGATCTCTTGTGGACCAAAAGGCTCAAAATAATGTGAAAATACTAAGTGACTGGTCCTTATAACCAATTATTTAATTTGTCGTACGGGCGTCTTCAGATTCAGGATCTTGCTGCACGAATATTGACCGTAGCAAACTAATCACGTGTACTCCAATTTTGACATCGAGACTAGGAATTATCTCTAGACAATTTCGATGCCAATGATTATGAGAGAATTACTCGTCAAACTCAAGTTAAATCTAGAAAAGTTCAGTGAAGTCTTGCATATCAAAAAAGATCGTCCAGAAATTAAATAGAAATAAAGGCCATTTCAACGATTCAAGAACATGTTCGGTTGCAAACAGAAGGGCAGAGAAAATGAACAAAGGAAAGAAAATAAAAACAAACGATAGAAAATTCTTAATACCAAAGTAATGTGAACAGCTAAATCTTCGTGCAGTAGCACTCTAGAATTTTAAAATGCAGGTTGTTGCTCTCAACCTGAATATTTCTGTACAGTGGATTCAAAGAATGTGCGTTGACATAAACAGAGTTGTTGAGGAGGGATTTTTAGTAAATCGGTCACTACAATATTATGCTTATAATACATAGAATATTCGAACTAATGGGTATGCAATAACGCCAGAATTTCAAGAGGTCAGTCGTACGAAGAATTCCTTGCCACGCGGCTTTCAAATTCTATATAAAGGAGCCTTTAGTTTTTATCCATCAAATTTCCCATCCTTTAACAGCTACAGGCATTTCTGAGCACTCGACTTTAGAAGCTATGGAAACTACTTCTGAGATTTGTCGTTTAAAGGGAATTTATGATCAAGTGAACTTCTAGCACCCAAATCTTCATGTTCACCCGGAGCTTACATCATTAGTCACGCCATTTTATGAATTTATCAGTATTCCCTATGCTGAAAGGAGTTGTCTTCTTCTCCCTTGTTTCCGATTTCTTGTCTAAGAACATCATCAATTTTGTATGAGTGAGCGTCAAAATTAGTTGCGCAATTAATTTGATCACATTCTCTCACATTGAAACATCAGGTTATCGACGTGACATATTTATATTTAACTATAAAGTGTAGCTCTTCATCTAAAACACTGGTCTGACGTCTACAATCCAGCAATTTCAGTTCTGTTGGTGACTGGTCTCTTGAAGATGATGACGCTATCTAAATAATTGTTCGTGCACCAAGTTTTCCTATTTCTGAAGCGTATTTGATTCATGAAAACAATTTGATTCATAAGTCAACTGCTGCCCTTATTCTAGCCTCCACTTATCAATAACGGAAGTAATCTCTAAGCAAATATGTTCGAAAAAAATTATTTTTGTCGAGGTAATTTTCCCTTGACACTATGACACGTACCAACATTGATAAGCTATTAATATTACTTAGGATCTCACTCACTTATTTTTTCCTCAATCAAACTTTTTGGTAGAAAACTGTTCTAAAACTATTCTAAAAGATAAACTGCACACTGAAAATCGCTTTCAGCAACTAGAGCAACAGATTTTAAAACTTTCCTAAAATATATTTGAATTATATTCATTTTATGACTGAATATCAAAATCTTTGGCACATGCGACCCGTTAATCTTGAATCTAATTCTCAGTCTATCTATATTTCTCATCATGCGGCCCTCCAATTTGTGAAGCTGTATTTATGCTCTACAACTATTAAGTTATGTATAGTTTTTGACGGATTTCAACTAGCTCCAATCTTGCTCTGAAGAGACATTGAAGAGATGGCTGCCAGTTTTGTTGATCGAAGAGAATTAAATGTTATAAAAAGTCTTGTAACTTCTGATCTTCTCTTTTGTATCCGAATTAATCGACATCAAATTGTCACTTACTTCGTAGTCAAGCCAGTCCAATACCAGTCAGATGAGCAAAGCATTCTAGACTAGGCATGTTGAACTGGCCAATCGTAGCACGTACCTTTCTTTGCGAATCATGGAGGAAAAGTCCATCTCTTCCGTATATCTAATTTATTATATCTCCATATCTGTTATTTTTTTCTCCTCCGGACATTGTATGAGCTTTATCCGCTTTTTATAATCAAAATTAAAAATATTTTCAAATTGATTTTATTAAATAAATTTGATAAAGTAATATAAGAGTAGAATATAGTAATTATAATTAATTATTGAAATGCAAATTTAGTCTCAAATTATGGAAAGTTGAATTACGGATTATATAAATGAATCATCACTGACAGATATATGAAAAGAAGTTATAAAAAGGTATTTTCCTATAAATTGATGCGAAAACTAAACCAAATATTTTTAATAGTTACTATTAATTTGGTCATGGTAGCAGAACCGGTCTGGGAGGAAAGTAGGGGAAACGGCTCATCAAATACTAAACTCATGGCTCGCTGAGAGAAAGAAATTTGACAAGCCCGACTTAGACGAAAAGGAAAATTACTTTTTAGCACCTTACTAATGAGTTATACAATGTTCTATTCGAGACTTTTGATATTTCTGCAACGCTGGTTCTTCAGTGGAACTAATTTTATTATTCAGGTTAGCAGAAATGAATCATTTGTTTCAAATTGTCGTAGCATTCATTTTCCTATAAAACTTTACTCGTCATTGAGACACTAGAGATCATTCCAGTTCCTCTAAGAAAAATCTTTTGAAATTTCTTATTCTAGTCACAGTAAATTCAAAACTTTGCAATTACTTCCGTTATTAAAAATTCAGTGAAATGAATTTTCTAGTCTAGCCACAGCTAGAACGCAGTCTCAGTTCTACGATAGTCACTGGTGACCGCTATTTCTATTCCTATAAATACCTTAGAATAATTAAAATGGAATGAATATCATTCACTAAGAATTTTAAATAACATAAAGAACTAGGTAATATTAAGAAATGAAAAATACGTTTTTGTTGTAAAAATACTTTATTTCAATATAGTATCTTCTAGAAATTAAATATTTTGTCCCATGGATCGTGCAAATTATAAAGCGTGTTAGGGAAAGACATAATTAAACACATTACGATGAAAAATTGCCAATATTTTAAATTGTTATATCTTTGTAAAGAAAAATTATGTATTGCTTGATCTTCTTTTAAATCAAACGGCTTCTACTTTAACTATCATAAATTTGTCTTGTTTTTTTTTCAAATATTTTTACATTACGTAACGGTAGGAAAGTAAAAGTACTTTTAGTCTCCAAAATTGTAAAAATTCAAAATATCTCTAGATATATTATAAGAAATTTTTCCCTGACTTGATATACCATGGTTTTGAAAATTTAAATTTATTCTTTACGACTTTTTAAATCATAGTCTACGATATTTTTTTACTATTATATTCAATATTGAACATTAGAGATAAATGACGTAGTGTTGAATTTTTTGAATTTTTTCTGTTAGAATTTCTTGAATTTTTTATTTTTAACTTTAATGATTGTAATTCATAAAATCACAAAAAAAAATCATCTAATTATCAAGAGGAGAAATTTCAATCCCCAAAACCACTATAGACATAATTGTAAATAAAATTTTTCATTGTGTTTATATACATGTGAATTTTTACAATCCTTTTTAAAGAAAAGAGTGCTTTACATTTGTTATGATATTAAAATATCTTCAAAAGGAACGAATTCAGGGTAATCAAAGTAGAAGTTTTACGCTTTAAAATGAGATCAAATATGTTGTTAAAATACTATAAATATATTGTATAATTTTTCTTTCCGAATTTATAACAATATCGATAATGTTTCATTTAAATTAATTGCGCTGCAGCACTTATTCCACGAAAAAGTTTGTTAGAATAATGATATTAATCTCGTGGTAGAATTTTTCTTTAATACGCCAAAACGATTAATAAAACATTACATATTTTACTTTTTTCATATTCTACATGTAAATACTCGATAAAATATTATTTATGTTAAAATTCTACTATTTTCAGTTTTGCTCATTACTGTGTGTCTATATGTGTTTACCGACGATTCGTTTCCAGTTATCATTCTCATTATAAATAAATGTCGCCATTTGAAACAAATTTTTTGTAGCTATAATATAAGCAGCTTACTTGCTTATTCGCGTTGAAGGAATACTAGGGTTTCACTCTTACGCTCTTATTGCCTAATTCCACTTGAGGATTTTAAACTATTACCATCACTCGATAGCTACGTAATTATCCCGTGTAAATTATAATTTATAAAAATCAATATTCTTACAAAGCACAGCAAAGTTTGTCGCAAATCACTCGTCTGAATCAGATTTAAAACTCTCTTATTTTTCTTCCTGGGACAAGGGAGAAACAAATTCATCCTTCTGCTCTAACGCTGCTGTTGTTGTGACGATTTGTTGCGAAGGAAATTTGTCTGCCCCGATTTCTGTAGATAATGTTAAGCTAAATCAGTTAATGTACTAAGAAATATATAGGAATGATGCTTCTAATTGTTTTCTATATTAAATCCATAATAAATAATTGCGACTTATCGAATGATCCTCCCATAGATATTTCTGTCTCGTTCTAAATACCTCTCTCAATGATACAATGTGCTTGACGAGGACTGGTGGCAAAAGTTGTCGCAAATGTGCGTGTGTATTACGCCCTGTGCGTCATATGCCCCATGTGTCATATACCCTATGATCAGAAGCCATCCTACTATTTTCAAAAGTGTGATAATGGTTTATATAAATACAGCCTTAAAAAATAAAGCAAGTCGTTCGTGACTTGCGTCTTTATTCTGTCCAACCTCATCGCGCATCTGTTTTTTCGAACTAAACCGGACTCACACCGTGACTTTCCCCACACGTGCATGTTCTCAGGAAACACGTGAAATCGTTGTGAAACACCATCTGTTCGTATTTATTTAATTCCTTTGTAAATATATATTTTACCGTTAGTTCCTGAGAAATATCAAGTAACATTATAGTAACATATCCTTCGGAACGACTAGAATCAAAATCGATATAAATTGTATATTTTTATTTCTTCACGATTTATCCCACTATAATTACTGGTTTTGTTTCACAATTTTTATGATTGCTACTATAAACCGTTCTACACTTGTGTTGCAAATTGAATTTATCAGTATCACACTTCTACATTTAGAGATTCAAATACTCAGACTTATAATTACCAAAAATTTTTACGTCGTGTGTTGTGTTATATATTTATTTTTTACTGTGTTTCTGTCATACATGCTGTAATGCAGAATATGTGACATGAACATATATTATACATATTGAAAATATTAGAACTTCTTCCATTGCTTCTAAGTTTACAGTCAGCTTTCGAATCGAGTCCAACGTATTCTCTTACATTCCGTACATTAATCTTTTTATTGTGTTTTATATTTTCGAAATATTTGTAAAACGCAAGACGGAAATTATATAATAAAGCACCCATAAAAACGTAGTTATATATAAGTCAAAATCTTAAGCAAGATATTAGTTTCACCACAGATGAAATGTATATGAATAGACATTACATCATTGACCTGACATCCAATGCTTTTTCGTGTGTCATGTTTCACCTGACCCCTTTATTATTTTCATATCACATCCTGTCATATCGACCTAGGCAAGTATTGAACCACAGCGCTATTGGCGACAGAAATTAAATTAAAAAGATATAGACAATGTTGCCGCTTCCTCATCGAAAATTACATATTTTGAATTGAATTGGATGAGATTATTCCGAACAAACATACATACATATACATTCCATGTAATAAATAAATGTGACTGTAATAAATAAATGCGAATTTAGTAGACATTATTTATGAAGCTCTATCATCGTATAGCGTAATTTTTCACAAAGTGAGTCGTTTCCTAATGGATATCTACGATTTTTTTTCTACGATTGAATTTTTTCGACGTGTTATTCTCAGTAAAAAATAATTAAAGCATAATATGAAAAACAAACTAATAGTTTTTGAAATGCTTTAAATTTTATACAAGATGCGATTTTTAAATGAAAATATCTGCTGCATTTTTGTTTTTAAGAAGAAAATGTTCAAGATGAAGTTGCACTACTTTAAGGCGCACATTCGTTGAAAGTGGAATTTTTTTCAAAGCCATTTTTAAAACATTTGAAAGTGATTGAACTCTAATATTTTTGTTGATATTCTTATAAAATTGAGCATCAAAATTAAGGCTTAATCACTTGAATTTCATTCTAGTCATTTATTGTAGAGAAATTTTTTTTCCGGAACAAAACGCTTATTTGAGAGATTGAATTTCATGTTAAAACAGTAGGGATATCTTAATAGATATTGTAATCAATCAAACGAACACTATATTCTGGCATTCATCGTGCGTGAATAAATATAAAATCGATTTGCTGAATAATTTTGTAGGATAAATTAATATTAATAAATTAAATATTCGAAGGAGTTGTGGTTCGTCTAAATTGTTCGAAAGTTCACATTGAACTGCCCGTTCAGTCCCACCTGCTGATCATCGTTTTGTTTAAGGCAGTATTCTTTTAGGCAGTTTTGTTTAAGGCAGTATTCAGAAATGATAGTTGTTGTTTACAGCACGTTTATGCATCTATTACTATATGAATTCTGTAGTATACTACGAAACTACTACTAAACCTTTGTCAATAATTTGATAACATATTTTAACGTATTGTATTGAAGTATTATTCAAAATGAAACCAATTCAAAATGATATATTATCATTGAGTACTTGTCATTCTCATTCTCTTTCCAATTGCCTTCATACGATTGTCATCGTGTAGAATAATAAATGAAAGTTTAGGGTTTTCTGACGAAAGCATAGTTGTCATATCTAAAAATTTGACATGGTTGTCACATTCTCATTACTGTTCCACCGATTCTGTCTGTGTGGAATGATGAAAATAGCGAAATAGGTTGCACGATCCTTGTCTCAGAATCTTAAGTATTCGCTCGAGCTTAATCAAAATTATCCGATCAGATTTAACTCCGAAATGTCAAACAGTCGCATTTCGGTAATTTCAACAAATTTTAAAAATAATTAAAAATATAACTCTTATTATAACTTTGTAAAAAAGTCATGTTTACTTGAATTCTTTTAAAAAATATAAATCTTTTATATTCTGAAACTTTTTCGCATATATTTTGTAAGTGAGATATTAAAGATACTTTTATTCTCGAAATTTGTAAGAATTCAAATGTTTTTAAAAATATTGAGAATTTTTTTAACTGGAAATCCACAATAGAAAATATAAATTATGTCTTTTTTCAGTGATATCTTAAAACTTGCTGTAAAGAAATTCGGTGTATATATGTATATAGAATGCACATAAAAGGAGAAGTATAAACATAACATAAACGCGGAGGATCGCTAGAAGAGATAAGACTTACAGTCTCATAACAAAGAACAATGATTGGCAGGCGAGGCGGTCAAGCAATTCAGTCCTAGCTCTCGAAGG
This sequence comes from Tetragonula clypearis, assembly GCA_010645135.1. Classification (NCBI taxonomy): domain Eukaryota; kingdom Metazoa; phylum Arthropoda; class Insecta; order Hymenoptera; family Apidae; genus Tetragonula; species Tetragonula clypearis. The sequence goes on along the minus strand of WIUT01004256.1, from coordinate 6,769 downwards.
ATTCGGATGAACTGCAACTTTTTTGAATATGTAATTTTATAATTATTCCTTATATTGCTGTACAACATTTTTTCGCCATTCTATTAAACTGTGATCATTAGGATTAGACGACGAAATGTCGGGATTTTTCGATTTTTTAACATTAGATTAGTCTATACATTAGTAATGTTTGTAACATTATAAGACGAAGAATTTAATTTAGTATTCACATCAGGTGATATACATTATATTTTATCAAAGAATAGAAGGAATAGAAAGAAAATTTATACAATTTTACAGAACTTTATTAGAACAGGATAGATTTATCACACGGTAGTTTCTTGAAATGAAAATGCATGTATCTTTCTCTGATTTGTACTTTAGTCTTTAACCGAACCTAAAGACGGCTCATAGCGTGATGAATTACACAAGGTTACAGATTTCTTATTCAAAGAATACTGGCTGAAGTGCATTCTAAGACGATTTTGCCTCATGTTCTTCTATTGGTCAGGAAGTGAAAATATAAAAAACACAATTTTTTAAATTATTATCTTTAATTATTTGTTATTATATTTAATTATTATTTTAACAAAACTTCTTATTTCTTGAAATATATATATATATATATTTTTTATAGAACGGTATAACAAAATAAATAAATAATACCAATTTTTCTATTTTAAATGTTTTCCTTTTCATTTTGATTGTTTATCAAATATTTGAAGACAATTCAACTTTTATTAATTAAAAAATATCTCACTTTCCGTTGTAATTATTGATAGACCAAAATTTTCATGAATTGTGACTAATTTTTCCAATACAATATGCTGAAACATTATCAAAAGAAAAAATGGTACTATGTTATATTTATACGCAGCATGTCTTTCTTTTAACTTAATTCTGCTATTATTTTGTAACGAAGTGATAATAAATGGAAAAATAGAAGTAGAAGCAATAAATGTAACAATAGAATAGAACGTCCATGTCATCAATAATACATCTCATGGCTTTAATATTTATTATGTATTATTGTACTTTCGTAACTGTTTTTAAATGCAATATTTATATTTCTATCACGAAGGTTTGTCGAAAAGAGAGTTAACATTCAACAAATTATATGAAAAGTGACGATATTATTTGAGTGACTTTGTCGTTTGATTTTTTCATATTCAACATAACGAATATGAGAATTTAAAAAACTTATTTTTACATTATCCAATTCAAATAATCCGAACACCAAAACAGGGAAAACCCGCCACAGAAGTTACCAGCTACCGGCCGATCAATCTCCCAAATAATATTAGTAAGATATTCGGAAACATCGTTCTCCACCTACTAACTCATGTCAAAAACAACAACGTATGTCATCCAACAACAGTTTGGTTTCAGGATAAAATACTCCTGCATTCAATAGCTACAATACGTCTTGGAGCACATTGCCCTAGAAACAAACAAAAATAGATTAACACATCTTATCATTTTAGAGCCTTCGATTCAGTCTGGCACAATGCCGTCCTAATCAAATTGCAAAGAATAAACATAATAACATAATCGCTTAACACAATAGCCAACTACTTAAAAAATAGAAAATTCTACGTCTCAGTCAACTTCATTAACCCCCAAACCGCATCACTGCGAGTGTGCCGCAAGGTCCGCTTCTATTTATTCTTTACATAAACGACATCCCAAGGCACTCCAAATCCCCACTTAGCAGCTTATGTTGATGTTACTGCCATCTTTGCCTCCTCATGGTGTCTTGAAAACATAATAGAATATATTTAAGCCCATCTCGATTGGCTAAAAGAATACTTCCGCAAATTGAAACTTACAGTTAACTCGGCCAAGATGCAAGTTATCACTTTTAGTTATCACGACAGGAAACGCAAGCCCACTGACCAAGTTATCATAGCATATCAAAGCATCTCTTGGACATCCACGGTCAAATACCATAGCCACACACCTATATACAAAACTACATGAACTTACTCTGCTTTCAAAAGATTGTTGCGCTATTATCAAGAAATGACAAAACCAGGAAAAAAGTATTTTCATACAAATTATGCTATCAGACCAATATGGCCATCAAATCTGTGCTGCACTAGCTAAGACACACATCAGCAAGATTCACAAAATACAAAATAAGTTCTTGCGTATCACCTTGAATGAACCATGTGATACATCAATCCGCGAACTCCACGCAATAGCTGATATACAAACAATGCAACACTACATCAAAAATTCATTCGAATCTGTGTATCACCCAGAGCAGTAAAATCTACTGATCAGTCAAACAGGAACTTAAAGTATCAAAGACATCCCACTGGAAAATAAGAAAAGATTACCAAAATACACAATCACCACAACATAAGCCCGAGAAAGGTCAGACCCCACGCAGAAACTAACAGAGGTATGGGTTTTTTGAAATTTTTTCTGCTACCCCAGCAACAAGCAATTACACAAACCCACTCTCCTCACACAATCTCAGGTACTACGGGAAAATCACTCAGAAGCAATAATGAAAAAACAAACAATCCCATTCATTGAGTTCCATTAGTTTACTAAGTTCCGAACTTTCAAACGACGAGATTCCAATATAGAACTCATTCTGGAACTCCTATCAAAATTCGTTTCAAAATTCATTTTGATCACAGAAACCAGGACATGAACATCCATGCCAATACAGATCACCTTCATTGAGCCATCTTCTCGCGTCTCAAATTGGCAGACGACTAACTCGCGGATCTTGAACAGAATCAGAAGCACGCTCCGGTTGAGTCTAAAGATTGCACCTCTACACGAATCATGGCTGAATAATATCGTCTGCTATTAATTTATCGTCATCCAGCGAGCCGAGACGTAACATATTTTATCAATACAATGACAATTAAATTTCTAGTTGCTGTTTCATCACTCGATATCTTTCTAAAACAGAAATATTGCTTTCAAACTAATAATCACATTGCGTTGAAAATACTCTTTCTTGTCCCGATTTTCGGGCCAGTGCCAGGTAAGAGCATTTGCAAAGTAGCAGTTAAAAAGCAGTTAGGCAGTTAAAAATTGTAAAAAGCACTAAATGAAGATAGCACTAAACATGATGACTGATTTAATAGCTAATTTATAAACTATTACATCAAGTAACAATGAAAGTAGCTACGGATATTCGGCTGGCAGGGAGGAATAACCTCAACAACGAGGGTTCACTAATTGTAACTGGACGCAAAGGAACACACGGAAATGTTAGCTCATTTAGTACACTATACTCAGTTTCTAATAATAGAATAATTGATACTGCAATAACAATAACTGAAATTACAATTAAAACTATAATAACAAAAAAAAGAATGCCGATCGAAAGAGAAAACATAAAAATGAGCAAAATCCAAATATCATCTCTCTAAAAAACAGATTCCCAGTCCTTAAGAAAGAAGCAAGTTGAACACAAAATGAATATGGAAAATGATAATTTCAAACAAGAGGAATGAAAAAAGAAAAAACTACACTCAGTGACAATTCATGGCAACCGTATCTCTGATACCAAACTAATGGCAAAAATACGTCAAAGATAATTCTTTTATTAAATACGCAACTAACAGATTAGCACACATCTACAATTAGTAACTGTAACAAACTAATCACGAACTTAGATGAAGTATCATACTTACACTAGCAGAAAATACAAAACAAAGATCTTCGTAGTCCACCTACTATTTACAATAATAAGATGGGAAAGATATATTAATAAAAAAGTAATATCACGGTACTGCCAAAAATGGGAGCGTGCTACTACAAACTTCTATGTCAAGCCCAAATGCCTCATGCGTACATGTAGCCACCCAACTAACGAGTGCATAAAAGATAGTCTAGTGACTATGACTAACACATCCAAACTGTCCTCTACTTGTTCCAAAAAACACCCAACTGCAAGTGGCTGCCGTAGACTCAGATCGATATCGATCACGACGTTAAGCAACGCAGATGCGCAGCACCTCTAGGATGGGTGACCATTATCATCCAGTCCTTGTTAAGCCTAGAGATGCCTGGCCATAAAGAAAAACAAGGGGTAGGGTTCGTTTTCATCAGCCACTAAAGAGTTTAAGCTGGCAGCCCTGAGACGAAACACGCCGTACAATCTACATTACCGACTCCTATCTCATCTTTTATAATTTCCACTCCAAATAACATAAATCCCTATCTGTAAGTGCTAATTATGGGGAACGATGATGCAACGAGCTGCACTATATATGCACTACAAATGTTCAATATATATTCAAAGAATGGTTAAACAAAAATAAGGAAAATACACCTATGAAAGGAACGCTCCAACAATGAGTACAGATCCAGCAGCAGCAGCCAAATCAGCAAATGGAAACCAATAAAATAAATTTCCCGCTATTAGAGGAACAAAAATCCCATGTGAAAGGAACAACTCAAGAATCGAGCGGGGATACAAGATTCCAACATATCCTCACATAAATAGTACCCTTATAAAGAAGTATTAGCAAATAGCAATAACCATAGAAGTCAACACAATAGACAAACCAAGCAAGCGAGGTAGGCAATAACCCATGAAATGGTAACCTTAGAAAGGCTAATAGATGTCAGGAACATGTCGGAACTAGTTATTGAACTAAACCAGAACTACAGTAGTAAGAATTGTCAATGGTATTAGAAGTAATAATAACAAAAACAAGGTCACTGTAATGGTACTTTTAGATATTTAAAGAGAGATTGACGGGGTACGGATCGATGGATTGATGAAATAATCTTAAATGCTTATCCTAGCATAATTATGATTATGACTTATGAGTCTGATACACTCATATCTTATAATTCGTAATAGGACTCATAGAATAAGTGTAAGTAACACTAAATTGTTGTCCACAAGCATTAAAGTAGAGGTTTCGCAGGATTCCGTTCTTGGTTCACAATTATTTAATATTTGTATCAACGACACAATTAAATTTTCAAGGACCAAACTTGCGCTTTCAACAAACGACACGGCAATATATACTTATTTCTCTAGTGCAATAGTCTAGTGCGAAACAAGTGCAAATACATTTAGATTTATTACGTAATAAGTCTAATATAATCTTAGATATAATACCTACGTAGGTACATAGGTATTACAAGAAATATTGAATCTGCTCAACTTAGAAAAATCGAAAACAATAGATTTTGCTAGAAACCGGACACTTGAATTACCAATAAGGATATACAACCATATAAGTCAGGCTAAAACAGTAGTGAAATATTTGAGAGTCAATATTGATTCTAAACTTACGTACAAATCCCACATTAAAACAGTGCGAAGAAAAACTTCTGAAGCAGTTATACTTTTTAATCCACTGCGATAAGTAGCTAATAACAAACTTCTCATTTATAAAGTGGTCCTATGCCCTGTAATAACATATGCCACTGCTGTGGTGCGGCACACACTAATCCGAAACTTCTACAAACATACCAAAATAAATGTCTTATATTATTATTTAAATAAATCTTTTTAATCGATAATATATATTCGATAATTTATAATCGATAATGTACACGAATGTTATGTAAAGCAGGAAGCAGATGATTCCTCACAAAGAAATAGAAAAAATAATATATTAAGAACAAAATTTTTTTATTTGAGGCTTTATTCACAAAAAAATTGTGTTGGAAGATTTATCCAGTACAGTTGAAGTTAATTCTGGATATCGCAGAATCCAATAATTAATAAAGGATTATTTTAACGGCAAAAATAAATAAATAAAGGTAGAATAAAATTTTTGTAAAATGCTTCGTTTTCAAGAGAATTGAATTTGAAAATCTATCAAATAGATATATCAGTATATCAAGGCATTTTCTAACGAAATATGTTTAAATTGGTGTGTTTGAAAATGAAACTTTAAATAAAAGAATTTCTTTTTTTTTCATTAGGATGTTTAGAATAAGCTAAATTCAGATATATGTATTTGAAAAATCAACTTCAAAGTCGATTTTCTCGAAAACGAAGCTTCCATTCAAACAATCTTACTCTACATTTTTTTCTTATTTCTTCGTGAAGAATTATCTTACCTACTTATACACATTTATCCGACGCACCATGTACAATATCATAGTTATGGCAAGCCATTTTTTCGTTATTCCCACTTCACAGGAAATTGAATTTCGGAGATAGTTTCACCTCCTGTTCTAATTTAACATCAAATTATCTCATAAGTCATCGATTCGGATCGAGATTATTTGAGTTTACCTGATTTGCAAACTACATGCTATATTTGATGATCGACCCATTTCTTTTGTACATTGTTAGATCCAATTCGATCAAGCCGTCTCACTTTAGACTTGAATATCGCACTCGTATGTACCCGTATGAATCCCTAGATTTGAGTTCAATACGATCGATTCGCGATGTTCGTCTTTTCGAATCTCTCCCAATGAGAGTGTTTGTCTATCTGCTCCCGATAAGCGTTTGTGTGTATCTGCTCTCGATGAGCGGCAGTGCGTATCTTTCCCAATGGACGAGTATCCGCTTTCGATGAGCGCTCTTCCAAATCCGTATCGTTTCTATCCCGAAAAGTCCTCCCCGGTGAAGACTTCCGGTGTATTTCCCCTTCCGGGAAAGTTGTCTGGGAAGAGGTTGCCGAGAACCGTGTGCGGGCGGAATGAAATTTTGGCGAAAGTGCAACTTTTACTTTCCCAAGTGGTCTTGTAGATCCTATTTATTTCGGGGACCTACCGTAATTTATTGACAGAGATGGTTGTTAGTAATACTATCGTTGAGATGTAGACCCAGTGCTTGCATCCA
>WIUT01004255.1:0-17566 GCA_010645135.1 Tetragonula clypearis | reverse complement strand
ATATATACATGCAACGAACGAACTCTACTTGAATGTGTTATCATTTGAAAAAATTAAATTCGCAGTAGTGCCAAGATTTCAGGAGCCTCGTGCTTAATTTGTTAGCAACGAATTTTCAAAGATCTTGTTTGATCCTCCTCCGACGTTTATGCTATTGAAAAATGAAAAATCAAACAAAAAATTTTGGCCCAGTAATTAATTGTATATAGGAAGAATTCCATTTCTTGTGTTTTACGGCAAATCCAAATTGGGTGGACATTCCATCTTCTTTGTATGATTTTTTTGTACGAGCCTCTTTTTCGAGTGCGATTAATCGCAGTTAAATTTTCAGTTTGTTTCGATTTCTTTCGTTACGCAATGATCGATATTCGTTATGATCAAAATTACACACACTAACGAAACAGTAATAAAAATACGTGCTCCGTTCTTTTCGCGCGTGCATGGCTCGTCGGTAGTATAAATGGATTTTCATTTGTTAAGAATCACTTTTATTTTTATGAATTATTTCAAAAATTCGTGACAACGTGTTGCTAGGGATTTATCTACTTCAAATCAATATGTACTTGTATACCAGGTTTCATTTTCAAGTGAAGTAATTTAAATGAAAATTTCCTTCAGTGAAGATCAATCGTGAAACGATGAAAATTTTATCGTTTCGTGATAGTGATAGATAGAAAAAAATCCTTATCTGCAAAATGCAATTGAAAAAATGCACACCTACCTGCATCTATTGTAGCATTTATGTATATACTATTTAAATAAATCCAAGTACATTTGTTATAAAAATTTAGTATCGTGTCATTATGAATAAAAAAACGATGCATTGAAAAATATGGGTGTGTGCAAATACTCTTTGCAGTTACTATAAATACTTGAATTAATGACTAATTTTATAAATAATGACGCTCTAAATTCTGCTGGTGCTCACTCACGTGTTCTACTCTACTGTTTGCAATTAATTTCCGTCTACGCGATTAATTACTCTTCTTCTTCTACGAAAAAGAAGAGATTCGCATTGTTGTATTCTCTTTACCGTGGCGAAGATTTGGAGCAGTCGATATTTCTTTGCGTTCGTTGCAAAACCTTCGTACATTATAGCATTGTGATCCTATTCATAAAAATTCTTCGTTTCTTTTGACAAACAGTTAAATTTACGTGAATCGGATAACTCACAAGTTGGATGTTACAACGCATTGTTTTACACAGTCTAAGTTTATAAATTAAAAATCATTGAAAAGTTTCGATTTTCGTCAGCAGTATTGCGGGTATCTAAAAATAGGATTAGAAGTATCCTAACTTTGTAGTAACATAAATCTAAAGTCGAAACAGGAGAAATTGAGAATTTATATCATTATTGCGAAGCAATAAGTATTTACGTTACAATAGAAGTGCAATGAAAGTATATTCTTCATTTGATAGTCATTTGGCAGTATTATCTAGTTATAACATTTACATATTATATTTAAAATAGTACCTTCTCGTTTTTAATCATTCCAAGATATTTGTAGGAACAAAAAACGCGGATCATTCGATAATCATCGTGCGACGGTCAACGCGTGAAAAAAAAAAAACATCCATTCGATACAGGTATCTGTCTATTACACTCGTGGAGAATTTACACGCGCGATCGCGTCTGCCCGCGTTTTATTCAAAATACAAAGCTGAAGAATTGTTTCAAACGGATTGTGCACGCTCGTGTGTTTTCGCCGGGCGCAGTGTGTAATAAACTTCAAACTATATGACAAGCACACGACATGACAGAAAGTGCCATGCAAATATACGCTCATTTGTAGTAAACTCGCTTCGACGCTTCAATTTAGCATTTTTTTCTTCTTTTTTTTTTTTCTTTTTTTCTTCATAACGGGAGCAAGAACGATGGAGGAGAGGGCAGAGAGATGAACGAGAAAATTCCGTTTAGAATCGGAGGCACGCGATCCGCGAGACAGATTGCTCGGTCAGACGGATTTACGTCAGTTGTACGACGGGTCTTGATTCGGGTTTCTTTCGCTTTCTATCGTAACGAAACGTTACCAACGTAGCGGTCGCGATAATTTGACGTTCGAGTGAGAAATTCAGCTCGACTTACTCAGCTGGCGTTACATAGAGACTGTTTAAACAGGGAACAATTAACTCTGCACTTAACTGGAGCATACACCGCGTATGTTTACGATACGATAGAGTGTAATTAATGCTGCGCTAAGAAACATTGCAGATCGTTCAATAAATCAACACAGTTATTTACAAAAGTATTCACACCCCTATATATATATATATAATTATATATATATATATAAAGAGTGTTACTTACATCTTGAAACTTCATTAACTCTGCTTCATTAACGGCTGTAAAATGAAAGCCAACTACCTTGATTATATTTGCAAGGTTCGAAACAAATATGAAAATATGGAAATATAGAAATTGCAAGACATTTAATATAAATATAGATATATACTTTGTAGATATTATAAAAGTATTTAAAGTCAGTTATGTCGATGCTAATTTGTTTTACTAAATATATGTTTACGATAAGTACATAAAGGAGGTTCTACTAAAATCGCTTATTTTACTTAGACACGAGTTAAAATTGCTATTAATTCTACTGTGAAAAAAAATACCATCAGCCATTGGGAACTGTTATATTGGAGGTATTAAAAAGCACGTGAATAATTTTTGGAAACAAGGAAATATCATGGGATTGAAAGATTTTTGTAAACAAGTCAAATGTTGATAGTAACAGAAGTGTATTTTAATTAACATAACATTCAGATTAGATAAGTAAGCTAGACTGATCTACGTTGAAAGTAAATTACGTTAGACTTCACTCTATTCTACATTGTTCTCTACGCTGTTCCACACTGTTCTCTCCACGACTAAGTTCACCATTTTATGCTGATTTTCCTTCGGCACTCATTCTCTCCCTCGTATCTTTAAAACTATGTGTACCTAAGATACACAATTACACGCAGTACTATTGTTCCACCGTGCCTTGAGTGACTTGGTCATAAACTAGCCTTAGGCTACATTGGTTTATTCGACTCTCGTCTAATTGAAAGTGAAGAGTAATAATTAATTGGATTTCGTTCAAAATAACAGACAATTATAAATTTATCATTATTGAGCCTTTCTTAATTTACCAATAAATCTTCAAAACAGCAAAAAATCATTTAAATACAGTAACGAATCCCATAGCTTTGCGATCTTTATTTTGCAAAAGTTACTAACTCATAGAGCAACTCTTACGCAGTTGTTAAAAACTAGCAAGGTATAGTTCCATTCTGGACTTGTCTATTATTAGTATTATAGTCTGTACTGTGCTATATTACTCATTAAATGAGCCATTAAAAAACATCATAGAAATATATATCCAATAGAAATTTTAATATATTGGCTGTAAGCATATATATTTACCACATGTTGCGATAGTCTATATCACATAAACCAATATATTATTTTATTGATCGTTCTTATAATTTTTACTCACACACACACACACACAAAATGTGGTAATATATCCTTACCAAAAACCATTGTGCAAGCATTGAAATTCAGCGTTAACCGGCACATTACCAAAACATGGACAAAACTTTTAGAAAAATCATCGTATTAGAATTCAAATGAGATGAATTTCCTTGTAATAATTGTCCCACGCAGTACTGCCCTGGAGAGGGTTCAATTAAAATCTCCAGGCTAGATTTATTCAATTTCAGATCATTGAGGGGATAAGTAGTCCCTCTGCGTGTAACTTGACCTAATTACAAATTCGCATTGGGCTTGCAAGGGCTTGCGAGTAGAAAAATTTGAAAAGTTCCAGCGTGGGAACTGAGGTTGAAATAGTCGTAAGGACGTCCCTCTCGGTGTCACGCGTGCAGGACTTTCCGTGCGACCGACACAGCGAGGCAACTCGGATCTAATGCACGAAACAAGATCGGCGTGAGCTTCGTGCAAACACGAGCAAAGATGTTTGCCATTCTGCCCGGCGGATGTCGGTAAGAAGCCAATGAATAATTAATGAGAGAGGACTCTCAGGAATCGGCAGCGGAGAGAGAGGGAGCGTGCCTGGGAATGATGAAAAACCGGGGATAAGAAAATCAGAGGAGCCCGAATTACTTCGAATTCGTATTAATCGCTATTCTGACTAATCCGCGGCCCCAAACGCGCCCCAAACTTGATCAGTGAATATATCGCGTTAAACTTTTTCCGGCAAATGTCGGCCGTGTAAATCGTCGGAAGTTGGCCTGTCCGCGCGAGCATTTCAAGGATCACGAGCCTCGAATTCTTCCGCGTGTAACAACGATGCGACGCAGGCGCATCGTTTGAGTGGCCTCAAAACGCCATCCTCGCGAAACGGACGTGTGCGAGGTCTTTGTGAAATTAAGGCGTCTTTTTCGAGCCGTGATGACCTCGATGCGCCGTTCGTGTTAACAATGCTCTAAATTCTGCCCATCCGGGATCATTCCTTTCGTTTCAATTGTATTAATCCGTTTGATCGACCTAAATTCGTCTAACGGGCGATGTTTCATATCGAATATTCGTCGAAGTTGTCGAAGACGTACCATACGCGTTAACTGGTTGCTTTCGGGAATATAATATTTCGTTCGTTCTTTCCTTTCTTTCTTGTCTTTCATTATGCAACTCTTCTTTTATAAATACGTCGACGAATGATGGTTGAGCAGTCTCTTAAAGGCCAACTTCCTTAAGATAAAAAATACGTTTTTGTCTATCGTTTTCTAGCTTTTGCTAGTCGAATCATATAAGACTAAAAATTAAAATATTTTTTAAACTTGTTTATATGAAAATATTTGCGTTATTTTGGGATGGATGTTTATTTAATGCAATTAATTATGTATTTACAAAATCAAAATTGAAATAGCCACTAAACAGCCTCTGTACGTAAGCTAATATTTAATATTGTGATAAGTCGATTTGTGTATCAAATATTGTGTGATTTAAAAAAAAAAAGAAGCATACGATTTATACGCGTTTATTTGCAGAAAACCGGTTATATTGTACAATGCTTTCCTGAGAACCATTCAATTTTTGTTGACCTAGTTAATAATTTCGACTATTATTAGATAATTCACTCAGCCAAATTCAAGTTCACTTGATGAACTTTCAAACTCAATTTTCTCGGAAACGAGAGTTTTAGTGGGAAAATTCTGTTCAATTTTTCACGTAGAATTCTACTCGGTTGTACTACCAGTTGCGTAACATTTTGTATATTTACCGAAAATCTATTGATTGAATCCTGTACATCGATTTTCAATCTATTGGTTAAATCTCTGAATCGTTCAACTATTCCATCTTCATAAATATTACTCGTTTTGATACTTTCAGTTCTCCGATTTATGACGATTTTTCTTAGGAACGTCAACTTTGTAATGTGTGATATTCGATAAGAATTTTAAGTACCAAAAACGAAAAGATGCTCGCCTTTCGGTTAAGAAGAACGAAAGTTACGAAAGTTTTTCTTACGCGAGAGTGCAACGCTTCAAGGATCAAGTCTGCCAGGATCACCCGGCTTTCCAAACGCAACTCGCAATTCGCATAGCCGAACGATCGTGTACGACGTACTAACGGCTAGTTGTTTCGCTCGTTAACCTTGCCCGAGCTTCAAAGAAGAAGCTCCTTTTTCTGAACAGCGTTCCAAGAATCGATTTCTGATAAAGTCAATGAACTGGCACGAATTTCCGCCGGCGATAGACAGCGATGTTCACAAAGAACCTTCGGTGGTTCAGACAAATTGGATACCATCAACTGTTTCTTCCTTCACTTCCACTGGTCTCTGTTATCACTGTACTGTATTCTGTATATCTTTTTTTTTCCTTCTTCTTTTTTTTTTTTTTTTTTTTATTCCAGTTTACCTCTTCCACACTCTTTCACTCCCATCCAACCGGTCGACAGTCGAAATCCTACGGCTGTAATCCATCAAATCCTGTAGCCGATATAGCCGCATTGGCGCATACCGCATATTTAACTTTCAAGCATAATCACGACGACAGAGAAAAAAGAAGAGTAAAAGATCTATTATTTCTTTCCCCCATTTTACGCACCGCGGTAGCCAAAGGCGATTTTTTTTCTCTCTTTTTCTATCTTTACACGGTGATCGAGATTGGATTCATCTTTCTTGTTTACTAGGGAAAGAAGTACGATAGTTGCTATAGAAGATTCCATTGCGCTTTAGTCGCGTGACATATTGCTAAAACTAGGCAATTAATCGTCTATAATCAGGATTTCATCGACACATAGGCAAACATTATTGATTAACTCTCTATAATTTATAATATCGTGTAACTTGGCAATTACAAGGTGTACAAGGTGTATCCAGTAACTGGATCGGGCTATAACTCAGTTGATGCTGAAGACAAGGAAAAATTGCAGGATAAAGTTTTGCATGATCTAACGAGCTTTATAGCGTCGTGATCTTTGCAGAAGTTGCGAGGTTTAGCAAAGTGCAATTGTACTCATTTTTTTAAATAAAACTCTATGGTTGTTTCTGCACGAATCGACTCCTCATGAGTCTGCTATTCTGAGTAAAAAAGTATTAGGCTACATTGTTAAAAAAAATTAATACTCTTCGAAATACTTGCCTTACTTTTCAAAATACTTGCGCGAAAAGAATCGTAGAATTGCAACATTTGCAAGAAACGTGTGCAATTGCACTTTTAAACTACACCGACGCACTTCTGCGTCTTAAAGGTTGCATCACACGATGACAAAGCTCGTTAAACCATGCAAAACTTTCCTACACAATTCTTTTTTATCTTCAATAACAAGCGAACTGTAGCCCGATCCAGTTACTAGATACATATTCTGTGTATTCATATATTTTAAAAATTTTACCTTGCTTTATTTCTTCACTATTATATAATATATTTTTTCAATGTGCCGTTGTAAAAATGCCAAGTGATTTCTGAATTGATTATTAGTTCCCAGTTTTTTAATAAATAAATAAATATCTACAATTGATTAATAATCTTTTCCATCTATAAATAAACGAAATTCTCGTTATTAATCAGCTATTATTCCAGTTTGAAATTTAAGAGTTAATTGGTGTTATAAATAAATCACTTGGTATTTTTATAATGGTATAATGATATTTTTATAATGAAATACAATAGTGAAGCGATAAGACAAAATCAAATTTTGAAAATGTATAGTTATGCAACATTCTAATCGCACGATGTTGCAGAGAATATAAAGTAATGTTCTTCGTTGCATTCATTGTAATAAAACTACGGTCCGGATGTCCATAACATAAAATTTTTAAAAACTTGGTTGACCGTTATGTTATATAGATAAATAAAATAATGCACATTGAACAATAACTTTTAGCATTCGGTACATTTATATTAAGAGCGATTCAGCCGAACTTCGATTTTTAACGAATACTTCAATTTTATTTTTCATTATCTGTATTTGACTGCGGATAACGTTAAATTAACAATTATAAAGGAAAGTTTCGGAATTATAAAAATCACTGAAATGATCTGAATAATTTATCAAAAATGATTAACAAAAAATAATATTTAATATTTGCTGGTTTTCTCGCTCTCGTTTATCTTCAATCGATTGACTTCTATGTCGATAGAATTACATATATAATACTATTTTTATTATTGAACTTATGACTAATCAGTTACTGAACTTATTTTTGTTAAAATTTTTGTTAAAAAGGATTACAATGCATAATGATAAAAAAATTGTCGATACTTTAAATATACTGTTATAACTTCAAGAATCTACTCGGTCTCATTTGAAAGCGTGAAACTTTCACTTTCACTGTCCTAAGTTTTTTTTCAAAGATGTTTTTCCATCGGAAAAGTAAGAGTACTTTTATTCTCGAAAATTGTAAAAATTCAGATATCTCTAGAAACATTGAAGAAATCTTTTTCACAACTTGAATGCACCAGATTGGTCTTAAAATTGAAATTTTTTCTTTACGACAACTCCTTAAACCTTGCTGTACGATCTCTTTTTTGCCATTTTTATGGAACTTTGAATTAGTGTTAGATGACGAAATATTAGGATTTTTTGCATTTTTGTCGTTTAATTCTAATGTTCAAAGTTCAATAAAAAAAAAAAATTTTAAGGAATAGAGAGGATTGAACTTCAATCTTCAAGACCACGATGGATCGTAAATAAAATTTTTCAGTATTCTTACATACACGGTGTAAATTTTTTTTAAAAGCTTTTTTCCACTTGCTACATGATGTAAAAATGTCTCGGGGGAAAAAGACGAATTCAAGGTGATAAAAAAAATAGAAGCCTCACGCTTTAAAATGAGAACAAATAGATGAATCTTTTTAATGAAGTTGCGACTGTTTAAATTATCGATAATTTCTTATTTCAATTAATCGTACAAAACTGACTCCAGGAAATTTAGTTTCTATTTGTCAGAATAATAACGGTGGTAAAATATTTTTGGGAAAGCTGAAACATTTTACAAAACACTATATATTTTGTTTTGCTCTACATGCAAATTAACTGAATAAAATATTCACGTTAAAATTGCACGTATGTGTTCAGTTTTTCTCATTGCTATAATTCTATTATTTTTTAAAATTAAAACTGGACTGAATGAAACATCAAAATAAGAATAAATGCTTATTTTCTTTGGAAATTTTCGTTGTAAGTATTCTGGTTACATAGATTTCTTTGAATCGAAACTATATTTTCTCCGCTAATGGTTGTTGCGATACACCCTGCATCCTCCCTGCTCATGCAACTGGGATGCTCGTAAGAAACGAGGAAAAATGCACAACTAAGATACACAAATTGCAAACGTCTAGCTTCCATAGTGAGATAAATAAGGTTTGGCATTTACGCAGAAGAATACGGTTATAAACTACATTTTAAAACTACACGAAGCAAAAGGAAGTAGCTTATTACGTGAACAACATCGAAATATGAAAATATAGTTTGCGCCGTTTCATTGATCAATGATTAAAGATGAGCGATCGTTGACGAGGAGAGGGAAAAAAAAACGGAATAAAGGTCAGATCGTTAATAAACAATCGGGGACGCGGAATAAAGTCTCGGAATTCCAGAGAGACTCTAGTAGAAAATTCAAGCTTCTCAAAGAATGAGAAATTTAAGGTATAAAAAGCAAGGGAAACGAGGTAGGAATTCTAGCCATAAAAGACACACCGCGGGAACAGTAAAAAGAAAATTCTGGGAATCAAAAGCAGCAAAGGAACACCAAGGAAGAATTTCGCATGGCGAAAGGCAACGCAACAGCACAGCAGAGGAAAGGATTCCAGCGATAAAAGAAGCAACAAATATAGCTACACGTACAACTACATTAGCGCGCAACCATCGTAAAGAGCAAGAACAACGTCAAGGCACAAAACAATAAAGTCTGCCCAATTTTTAAGACATCCTCGAATGGAGACAAACGGAAATGTCGCGTCACGGAGAAGAGAACAACAGCTTTGAACAAAGTTCAAATGTTCGAATCGAACTGAAAGAAAAGAAAAAAAAAAAAGAACTGTCGAAATAACATGCTACGCGATACAACGAACTACGTGCAACTGGCAAACGTACAGTCCACGGCGTAAATCCTGCTGAATTGAAGTATAAAGTCGCGACGGTTCGAACGTATAAACTTTGACGTCAGACCGATTTTACGAGTTCGCCATGTCGCAGAAACTATCACGATGTTATTACGACCAGTTCGTAAAATGCTGCGAACGTGCATTTGCGGGGTTGCGCGTTGAGAAACTGTTACGCGTCCCGCGTGCAATTTAAGGAGCGGGTAAATCAATTTCGCCGAAGATGTTCAAATAGCTGCCAAGATGAAAAAGCATCGAGGTGATTCGGCGAAACAGATACCCTGCACGTCGACAGTTTCCGTGGATGCAGACCTTAAAAAACGACCTCCTTTATCTCCCGTCCTGGAAAATAATCGCGCGACGGTACGCGGGGACCGAAAAAATGGAACGAAATGAGTATTATTACCTGGCCGCTGTCATTAAGCTGATGAGAAAAATCCCAATACCGTCTGGTCTGTGAAATGTACGAAGGCGACAGCTTGATAGACGAGCATTTTTGAAACCAACGCGACCAACGCGATATTCCCTGCTAAGTTCAGGGAACTCAATTTCGGAGACAAAATTGAATCCGTTTCGCAGCTTCGCTGTTCGGTAATCTGTTCGAAAGAAAGAAAAAAAAAAAAAGGAAGGAGGGAAAAAGGCGATTCGAATCGTAATCCTTGGGAAGTCCCTCGTTTAGACGTGATCGTGCCAAGGCAAATAGGAATTCTATACCCTCGATTCGCCCTCTCTTTGCAACCTCCGTGTACCCATATTCGACTTTATCGGCCGTGTCGCGCAAGTGGTGGAGCACAGCTGGAAAAAGGTATTTTATAGGAGAACGGATTTCCCGATAGATGCGAGTGGAATAGAAGATAGGAATTAAACTTCCGACTTTCTCGGCTCTTTTTTCTCGGATAATCCGGGGCTTCTTGCACGTCACGATGCTTATTATCGCTGTGTCGTAAGCTGCGTTATTAATTTCGTCGTGAATCCGTGACACGAACGGAGGGAGAAACATCGAACTGGAACAATTACGTTTCTTTCGTGATTAAACCACCTCGAACCACGAACAATGTAATTTGTCCCCGCGAAAAGGGACACGCGCAACGAAACAAGGCAAGGGAAGGAGAAACGAGAGGAAATTAAAATCTTTGCCTTGATGTTTGTCACTCGGCTGAAGCGGTCGCGTTTTGCCCGATTGTTCAATTTGCCGAGTAGTCGCCCGTCTGCGGCAAAAGGACAGAACATCTCTTACAGATTTTCCATTTACAGGCCCCATTCCCAGAAGAATAGCGATCTTCAATCCAGAAGATGGAAAGCTGATAATGAATTGCCCAGGATGCGCAATGACAAGGTGGCCGGACGGACATCCTCCCGCGGCTCGGAGGGTTTTCCGGTATGTGCCGTTCTATCTGCTTTCGTCATCCGCTTATCCTCCGTGAACATTGAAATCTCATTACGCCACGGTAGATGCGACCAATTACATACATTATCATTTATTAACATTTATGTGCTTTGCCTTCCCGTTACTTTCCCCGGTCGAACATCTATCGCGGGTTCGAATATGTATATATATACATATATATATATATATTGACACAACGTTAATTGAAAATTATATATACCACTGGACGTACGATAATCAAACTGTACGTCTCTTTTACATATTTCATTATGAAAGTAATAATCAATAATAAATAAATTGCCGGAAGGTAATGGACACATTTCGAATCGTTGACAAATGAGACAGATCGTCGAAACGCCCCTCCCATTCGTAGTTCACGTTGTTTGCGCGATTTTGTAAAGTAACGAGAATTCATGCAAGTGAAATTTTCGTATCTGTGGACGAAATACCTCGCAATGCCGTTCGTGGCACGCTTCAGGCGAGATATTTCGCGTGTTTTCGCCTATAAGAAGTCAAATGGAAAATACTTCGTCCAACGATTCGGTTAAATGTCAGTTCGCGAGGCATCGTGTTCGTGAATATGAAACAGAGTTAAGTGGAGTATTTTCTTTCTACAGATAACTAATTTTATTTTTTCTGGCGCGTGAAATTGTTCAAAGCATGGTATTTCGCTAAAGTAAATACTGCGTCGTCGCAGGTATCTCGTATCATGAACAACATTGCGAGATATTTTGCTACAAAAGCGTTAAAAAACGACCTGGTTTTAAAATTCAATTCACACGGGCAATTCACATTGCAACAGTTCGTAAATGTTCCTGTCAAATGGATTCTTCGACGAGAATACATTTGATATCGCGCTTCTCTGTCGGGTTAGTAAAAATTTTTTTTATCACTTCGCGTATATTTCGCCGAGTATCGCGAAGTATGACGTCGTCTATTCCTAAAAGGCGCTAAGATTTAAGGGATTATAAAACTACAGCACGGATTACAAAACCGAGAAACTAAGAATTTTTCCGCGTTCGTGACAGTGCCCTGTTTACGTGCGTATTATTGCTACTGAAACGGCATTTTAAGAATACCAAATGGGTTATTTTTCTCACGACCAGGTTGAGAATGGTGACTGTAGCACCGGCGGCATTCCTAGCGGTTACTTGCCTCGCTAGCATCGGTGTCACTTTAGCGTTCGCTTTCTTGGCGTTCAATTTACATTTTCGCAAGCACAAGTAAGTCTTGCCATGCCTACGTTGTACCGCATCGATCGCATATTCAAGGATGCCATAGTGTTTCATTTCTTACAACCGGCAGGAGCATAAAGCTTTCGAGTCCTAGACTGAACAATATGGCCGCCGTTGGCTGCGGTTTGGTCTACGGTGCGGTCATACTTTTGGGCTTGGATCACGCCACCCTGCCAGACAGCAACGATTACTATCCTACAGTCTGCACGGTGAGCATTAATTTTCCGTTTGCAGTCGTTAGTCTCGCAAATGTAGTTGGATTAAGTCGTGTACATGTACATGTATCTACATGCAAGGGAGAACTCTTAATTTTTTTGCGGTTCTCGTTTGAATTGCTAATAGAGCCTTGATCACTGGAACTAGTTGAATAGATTTTGAATTAATTGCAACAGAATTTTCGAGTAATAAAACGGCAGCTTTTAATAATACCAAGTTTGTTGCATACTCGTCGATCTCTTCATAATTTCACGTTTTGATATGACATTATACTGTACGCCGCTTTGAATGTAAATGTTATATTCAAATGTCGTGGGAATATCTCATTTTAATAATTACCTTTAACGATTTTGATAGAAGGGAATAAATACTGTACAGGCTACGTACGCACGAAGTACGAAACGTAACATACAGATAATAGAACATTCTGATGATAGCACGTTCGGATAATAGAGAGCTCGGACAATAGGTGTTCCATTAATCGAGATTCTATTGTAGTTACTTAATAAGAAATGTACTAAAATATACTTTGATTGTTCTACGTTATGTGTTGTAAGTGAAACTTTGCGAAAGAGACGTATAAAATAAGTTATAAATATAGTTTATTTGATGAAAACAAAATGCGTCAATTTGTCTCACTAAAAAATATTGAGAATTATTAGTAATTATCTTTATTATTATTTAATACATATTATTTCATGTATAATCGTGTTGGTTACAATATAATTTACCTATATAGATGAACAAAATTTAGTTGGCACAGTGGACAATAAAAATTAATTTCTTTGTTAGTGTATGTATCCGTGTCTTATGTCATTTTTAGCATGATATGCTTTGAATCCGCTTTGCATACCAAGCGGAAAATCATTATATAAAAATATTTTCATTAAAAAAAAACTAGCAGAATTCCTGTGAGTAATCTGTAATTTCAGTGGTTAAACATATTAATTAGATCCACTTATTTGATCTTGAACTTCTATTATATGAAAAATGATCAGTAGATTTCTATTATATAAATTATGTCCCGCAACAAGTTTATATAAATGGAGTTCTGTTTGTAATCTTGGGTACATAATATATCGTAAGATAAGAACTTATCCAGACAGATAAGAACTTAATACAAATATTTACTTTTTCTCTATAAATCCAGAAATGGTTGAATTATGCACAGTATACAGATAATTGATTGTATCAATTTGCCTCTTCGCTATTATTTATACTATTTCCACGTATTCCGTAATTTTTTTTTTTATTAGTTACGGTACGTCCTATCGTTTTTCAGGCAAGAGTGTACCTGTTGTCTGCTGGATTTTCTTTGGCTTTTGGCTCGATGTTTACCAAGACCTATCGCGTCCATCGAATTTTCACACGAAGTAGAAGCGGCGTTGTCAAGAACAAGGTACGATACGATCGAAAATGTAGTTGACATTTAATATATCCCGATAAATGATTAAAAAAAAAAAAAAAAAAAAAAAAAAAAACGAACTTACAAATCGCGAGATTGCATATCGCGCATGTGTGAAATAAATCATCGTGTACATGTGTGTAATTCTACTATTTGCAGCTACTTCAGGATACTCAGCTTATAAGTTTAATTTGCGTCCTCCTGCTAATAGACGGTCTCGTGGTGACCCTGTGGGTAACCTTCGACCCCATGCAACGTCATCTCCGGAACTTGACTCTGGAGATTAGCCCACAGGATAGAGGCGTAGTGTACCAACCTCAGGTATCGAAATGAAACGTCGACGCGATGTTATTCGAAAAGAATTCTCGTCCTCATCTTTTTAGCAACCCCGGTCGAGAGCATCATTAAGATAGCGACAGTTGCCCCTTCAACGAAAGATCAGTTAATCAATTAATTTACATCGTTGCTTTTCGATACAGGTAGAGGTGTGCCGTTCTCAACACACGAACAGCTGGTTGGGCGCGCTCTACATTTACAAAGGCTTATTGCTGATCGTCGGCGTGTACATGGCTTGGGAAACGAGGTAAAAAAATATTGGATTAACCTGAAAATTTCGTGCGATAGATAGTAGAACATGATTTTATAATGTGAATAAAAGTTCATTAAAACAAATGCCCTGGAGGGAGTCTGTGGAACTTCCAATTGGAGAGACAAAGTCGGAACGGAATTGGAGTTTAATGAGGGATGCCATTAGGGCGTTCATTAGCAAAGATGTTTCCTCTTTTTGCTGGAGTATTGTCATTGAACTATCGGCATTAAGCGTCGCCAAGTCAAGGACGTAATAACGAAAAGTGCCGAATTCTCTATTCGTCTATTCGTAAAGTTACACCGATTTTTCGATCAATAGTTCCATTCTCTATTCAGGGTAAGGCACCCTAATTTCGTCTCTTACAAGATCGTTTCGTCAGCGTTTATATTTCGAAATAAAATCTGAAAATTAACACAATTAATTTGTAGGCTTACTAACGAAGCAACGTTTTCACGAAGGCATAAAAAAGTATAAAGAAGAATAACAAAAGATGAAGAAAGTTTTTTTAAAAAAATATCATTGGAAAGAATGTAGAAAAAAAATTTCATATTTTTCATGTCTTTCATACGTCAGAAAAAAAATGTTATATTTATGAAATTATAAAAATAATAGTTTCGATGCAAAGTCGTGGATTTATGTGAAAATCGCGTAAAAGTTTTCTTTATGGTACAGATGTGCACAATTCGTGGCACCATCTGAAACAACATTAGCGTGTTTAATTGACTTTTGGTTTTAGTTATGTAGATTTATGAGGCAGCTAGACCAATTTATGATAAACAAAGCATTTTTTAATATAATTGCCCGTTTTAATCGACAAATGGCAGAATGAAATCATCAATTCGAACTATAAAAAGCAATATATTTCAAAATATATATTATGAATATTTCAAAATATATCTCATTGTTAGACATTGAAACATAATTATTAAGAAATTACATAATACAATTATTAATGCAGTTATTATTATCAAGAAATAACAGTGCGGAATTTGTTAAGAAACAAAACGTTATGAAACAATGAATTTATCTGCCTTTTGCTGCCAGCTCATTAGTGGCGTTTCTGTTATAAATTTCAATTGTCGTTAATAAACTACGGAACATCGACAGAAGCTTGACTAGGAATTAAAATTTCTTTTAATCTAAACTTGTACACGTTTCCAGCTGTTTCTTACATTTCTATCTTGTAATTCCAGACACGTGAAAATACCGGCTCTGAACGACTCGCAATACATCGGCATGAGTGTTTATTTCGTAGTGATCACTTCGGGGATCGTAGTGGTACTGGCAAATTTGATGTCTGATCGCGCAACCTTGGCCTTTGTTACGATTACCGCTCTGATCTTGGCTTCAACGACCGCGACGCTGGCGTTGCTGTTTCTCCCTCAGTTAACAAACATTTTGGCTGGTGAAAGGGCCGATCCCGTTGTGCAGAGTCTCGGCCTGAAGATCGAATGCAATACGAGAAGATTCGTGACCGATGATAGAACGTAAGTAAACTTCTGTTACTGCCGTAATAATTATCTCGCAGACAAGAAAGAGGATATCGAAAGGAAACGGAAATCAGAAGAAAACAACAGCAAAGGAAGAGGTGTGGAGCATAATGACGCCGGATAAAGGTCTTCCGTTTGGTCCAACCAATCGTTTTGAACGATGATCTAGCTCGAGACGATATCCTTTTATCCGTTCGCGTTATTCCTAACTGTACAAAGAAACGATTCGGTTTAAACCAGGTCACAGATATCGTTCATCATATTTTATTCAGTTACCGACTTTCACTGAATTTTCGTCCGAACGATCCCCACTGGGCAAAGTTTATTGAATTTCCCCCATTGAGAATTTATTCGATATCGAGTTAGGAGAAGGGGGACGAGATCGCGTTACGATCGACGTTTAAAGTTCTCGATGGCAACCGTTCTCTTTTAGAAAATCGGTTATGCGGACACTCATGTGCCACGTTACGATGCATGCAGCATGCAGCTAGCTAATTTTCTAACTAATTTAACCGAAATTGGCATTTCATGACGCGACAGCGAGCTTCAGTACCGCGTGGAAGTGCAGAACCGCGTGTACCGTCGTGAAATGGCGCAGCTGGAACTGGAATTGGCCAGATTGGAGAAACAATTGGCACAGGAACCGGTTGAACCATCGCACGCTTCGTCAAGCGCATCGATTCCACAACGCAATCCCAGCATCGGGGGTGGTCTACCTTTGTTATTGCTCAGCGTCCTCCCACCGGTCATCCCTAGGGCTAGCTGGCCGTCCGCTGATTCGTCTGGTGAGTGAGATTCTTTGCCACACGATGCAGAATTCGTTGTGCAAATAAATTTCCATGACGACATCACGAGGACCGTTTTCACGATTCGTTGCCTCCCATCAAATGTAATCCTTCCGTTTTTGAATTTGCACGATGAATAAACTGTTTCACCAAGGAAAGAAAGAAGGAACGATAACGTAAATTAATGTTCTTCCCGCTTCTTCGTCATCCTTCCGTCATTCAGATGTTCGAGAAAGGTGACAGAATTCCGTTTATTGCACGCAGTTATTTGAACGATTCTGACGTTTATACGTGCTTGTATCGATATTCGAAGAAATTGTTCAAATCGTTGAAACGATACATAGGGTGCTAGAATAGGGGAATCAAACGTTTCAGATTAAGAACGTTTCCGATTTGTTTGGCGAAATAACGAAACTACCCCCCCCCCCCGCCAACTTGGTGATTTGTCCAATATTTAAAAGGCGCTTGTGTTACTTGTTTTCGGACGAGATTGCATGAGAACTGCACTGTTGAATAATGTTTCTCTCTTCGCGTTTGCTAGTAGCGTACAATGTTCATTATACTGCGCGTGTTGTTTCGAGTAAGAGGCAGCAGTCCGTTTCTATTAAATAAAACAATTTATCGTTGGCTGCTGTTTAATATTACACACACGCTGAACAGTTAACACGAAACCAACCTGTCTGATTGTCAGCCTGTCAGTGCATTGGTCTGTGTTATTAGGTTGCAAGAGCTTGAGAACATAGTTCATACACTTCTGACATATTAATTGCCATTCGAGACACCAAGCTGCATTCATATTTCCCCGAGCTCTGGAGTCCCAAACCTCATGACAAGTTCGGACAAGTCCCTGACAGGAGTATAGTACGTGCACATACCTCTCTCTCTCTCTCTCTCTCTCTCTCTCTCT